>JAMZAV010011392.1:0-21110 GCA_024449915.1 Sweltsa coloradensis | reverse complement strand
GTAGTCATGAGAACATTAACAGATATACTGAGTACAGACAGACGACACCTGCTCATATCAGTAGGTTAAAGAAAGTAATTGGCGAAATGCCAGAGGGCAGAAACATTACAAAAAGAGGCATGTCTCTAGCTACTGGGGGGCTAGACGCATGATGAAATAATGTGAATGCGCACACAGGAAAACACGACATAACACAAGATTGATGTTGACTGATGAAGATGGACCCATGATATATATTTGTCATTGAATGTACTGGATTTGTTTTCCAACTCACCGATTGTCTTAGCGTCGAGTCCGTTATCATTAGCGTGACTAAGCAGCTCTTGCAGGAAGGCGCACAAGTATAAAAACACGTTCTTTCTATGCTCGGGCAGCTGCATAACAATCTGCAACAAACACAAATAACAGGAATGAGGTTCAAAGATTTTACCACAATATGACACAATTTTTGGATGAGCGTAGCGAGCGAAGCGAAGATTCCATTTCACTACACTGGAGAAAATAATCCGGAATGTTTTTTTTTTTCTTTTTTTTTTTTTTGTATTTTTGTGTGTTTGTTAACACGATTCCGGCTAAAACCGATACTCCGATTGCGATGAAATTTTATGGAGGCCTTCGAAATCTCTGAACTTAGAACTGCCACGTTTTTGAGCGCAATCGGGAAATTTTTTCTTATAAAAAATGCAATTTTACGATTTTTTTCGATTTTAAACAATTTCTTCGACTTATAACACTTACATGCTTATCCGATTGTAATGATTTTTTAACAGAACCTTAATTTTATGAATTAAGATATTCGTGTGAAATTTGAGCGTAATCGAAAAATTATTTCTCATAAAATAGAAAATTTACGGGTTTTTCTTTTTTAAAACAATTCTTTGACTTATAACGCCTACATGCTTTATCCTATTGTAATGATTTTTTCATAGAACCTTAGTTTTATGAATTAATATACTCGTGTTAAAATTTGAGCGCACGAATAATTATTTCTTATGAAAATTGGCAATTTTATGATTTTTTTCTTCTTTAAAAATTAAAATTTATTAAAAAAAATTAAGTTAATTTTTAATTTTATTTAATTTAATTAAAAAAAATCTTCGGCTAAGTAATGATTTTTTCACAGAACAACAGAAAATACGCGTAACACAATGCAGCTCAATGCACCAATAACGCTCATCCAACAACGCGGCGGGACTTAAGCGTTTTCCTAGTTACCTCAATGTTGTCAAAAATACAAATTGAGTTTGATACGTAGTTGGAAAAAAGCCTCTACTAGTACCTAACTTTTCGACTACTATACCTCTACTGCTTTGCCTTTAACTTACCAGGTATGTACAAACTCAAACAGAAGTAAATCAACAGTAATCTTTTACAGACACCACCGACACTCACACAGAAATTCGAGGATTTGTTCTAAAAGGCACCTAAAGCTCGACACTCACACAGAAATTCGAGGATTTGTTCTAAAAGGCACCTAAAGCTATCACCCAGCAGACAGGCAAGGAGTGGAGGGGACGGCTTGCCCTATTTATGTCACTAGAAAAACTGGCCCTAATTGATTTCCACACTAGAAATAATAGAAATAAGCCTGCGCTAATTTTATGATTTATGCAGTTTGGTGAATCCGTTAATATATACCGCTACAAAAGTTGTTGTTATTTATTTACGCCCAGGGCTCAGTGTCTATAAGTCCCAATATGCCTATACTTAAGTGAAATAGGGTGCTATTTTTCTTAAGGCCTGTTGGATATCAGCGAGTGTTGGCTCTGTGAATATAACGAAGCCATAACGAACCAAATGTTCACAAGCAAGGTCGATAACGGTAGGCATCTTCTAGTCCCCTTGATTCTTGTATGGTCGATAGCACGGTGCTACATATATTTAGGTGATTTTTTGTGTGCATGCCACTGCTATTTTTTAAATTGCATAATGAACTCAGTTCAGACAATCGCCGAGTGAATGCGCCACTGGTAAGTGGCCCAAAGACCTTAGATAAATAGGTTTTTATCTGAGGTCTTTGGGTAAACTTTTCGTATAAATGGCGGTGCTTATCCAAACAAGCAGACCTTGGTAGGCTGTGGAGCAATATTACTATCAGCTGGAGAATTATAGCCAATCAGATCTCATCAACCTAGAGCCCATCCTCTAGCCCATTCACTCGGTGTGTCTCTGAATAGTGTACATTAAGTGACCACAAAGATCCCGCTCATGAAATCACATAAAGATATGTAGCAGTGTAGCACCGTGGTCGATCATGTCACACAGGGCTATGCTTGTACGAGTGTGTACTCACCTGCTTGCACTGTAGATAGTTGGTGGCTGCCAGCATACAAGGACTGTGGAGGTTGAAGGGAACTAGAGGCTCCGACGTAGACTCGAGAAGCAGAAGAAGAGACTCGGCCACGGAGTGAACGCCGCCAGCTGTGATTAGTTAAGAAATACTCTTTCCAAAAAGTCCTTACTTTTATTATACTGTAATTAAAACTTATTTACACGATTATAGGCCGCACCTGCATTTTAGTTGTACATAGCGTATTTTTACTATTGAAAATTTAAAGATATACGGTGTAACACAACGAACCTACGACCCCTCAGGTAATCGATAAGCTCTCGTTGGATCTTCTCTAAATAGTTAAATTTTCGAAAAATAACCTTTAATAAACAAAAACATACTCGGCGATGGGTCGCCTAATTAAAGTGAAAAAACGATTTCTGATCTCACTTGGAAATAAAAAATAATTGATTTTAAAACAACTGATCAAGACTAAAATCACTCAAACTTGAATGATTACTCTACCTAGGCGTAAACCTGGTACTCAAGTCTAAAAGTTACCTAACCAGTTCATAACACACTCTATAACTCCCCAAGACCCCCCAAAATTGAGAAATCGTACAACAGCGAAGACAACATCTCTGAAATACAATTTAAAAAATTATACTAGATCTAGGATGACATTACAAACAGACAATCAACGGTTCAATAGTTAAACCAAAAAGGGGCCCTATATTGCATGACACAAATGAATTTCCTTCATTGACAAGGAATACATTTCAAACCCTACCTATCAGTACTGATGTCAAAAGCGAAATGGATATCCAGTTAAGATATCTCTTGGTCTGATGGACAACAGAAAAGTTTCCCAAAAATTTTATGGAAATTTTAATTGTTAAAAAAATTTTAAATTTAAATCTCATCACAAATGATCATGACCCCATCGAAACCTTATGACGTCGAAGAAAGTCCGACGTGTAATTCCCGTAACCTTGCTGCGTATTGTAGACATCGTAGTCTTGTTTTGAAGTCCTGTTTTGGGGGTTCGTATCCCGGGCTGTGATTACTCTTGGTTCAACTTTTCCCTTGCTAATGTTTGAGCGGTTGTTTAAAATACATATTTTATCGTGCGAATAACTCAACTCCGACCGTACGTTTTTAATGTTTCACCACTTGCCGATATCAGCTTTCCCAAAGTCCAACAACCAAGTTTTTCCTGTATCTCACACGGTAAACTGTCAGACGTTCAATAATGGTAAACAACCCCTTTACTTTTATCGGCTCAGTTCTGTTCTTACCGTCTTTATTTACCAAGCACTTCGTTCGACGTTTTGGCTCAGGCACTAACGAATATTCCGAGTTCTTATGTGATGTTATCTCTAAGCTCTTTCCCAATTAAAAATTCGCCATTTTATTCTTCAATAAACTGCATTTACGGATTCAAAACCAATTTTACATAAAAACTAAACCCCCTGGGCCCCATGAATCGAAGGGTTTAATAACTTTTCCCTTTAAATTGTCCTATATTGGAAATTCATAGACAATATTATCTCACGATTTCCTTTATAATATTTCAATCTGTATTTCGTTGTAATAGGGACCACAAACTTGCTTGCTTTCGCGTCCTAACTCCAGGCTAACGCGGAATTAATCTTTCGGTTCCTTTAAAATCCCAACTAACTCTCGGTCCAGATACGAATGGTTCTAACCCTTTCTGGTTATCGATGCTGTTTTTTATCAAGTCCGTAGGTTTATTAATATGCTACTAAAGCATGCAAAAGTTCGTTTACTCACGTTTTCCCTGGGCTGGGCAGCCTTATAAAATGTCCCTCGATTGGTTTATCGTTCTCGTTGATTTCTTGTATTCTTCTTGGCAGATCGCCGTTCGTTTTCGATTATCATTTTCGCGGATTTTTAACACGCGTTTCCTATATCCAAAGTGTTCTTTCCTAGTTCACTTTCTCTAAGTTTTACGAAACGTTAAAATCGCCCACGCACACGACCGATTTCCAACTTCACGTCTCAAAGCTCTCACGACACACTGCCGAAAAGACGCCGCTTTCAAAAATCCAAATACGATCGTAGCGTATGAAAACCAATCAAAGACCAGCACACGCGTCATTAAACTGAACTAGGTCTAAACAAATGTCCGGGTGACGTACATGTAAAAATGAGAAATATGGATCTTGGCTTTTTCTAGAATTAATAAAATAGATTGACATAGATTTTATATGAAAATTGTTAAACTTAAGTGAATCACATGATTCTTTTTATGAAATCAAATGAAATTTTCTCTAGTTTCTGATTTAAATCAAACCCGTTCTGTATTATTAGTATTTAATTAGTTTATACATGGTTTCCACATTTAAACCAGTTGCCTCAGTAGTAGCCTCGAACCAGCCTCATGAAAATACACAGCTCTCCTTTCACTGCCCAACGGCATCGACTTCAAGATAAGAATCCATCTTCAAATGACCATTGCCAAAAGACCTAAGTCCACTCAGAGAGAGGCCGATAGTCTCAACGGAGTGTAACTTACAATACAAAAAAATTAAAAATAAATTTTGATACCTAATAGTAGTAATATACCGAAACTTTAAATTCACCCCACACTAACTGGAATCGTTCACCCATTTTGACAACCCCCACCCTCTCATAAGCCTTGTATTGTTTTGCTTCCATCTTTTATCATTCACATGAGGCACAAATTGATAGCAGTGGTATTGCAAAACCGCATAGGTGCGGGAAATTTTACATGACTCTTTGGAGAAGTTTTTTTTTTTTTAGAAAATGTGTAATTCCATAGTATTTTCATTTCATTATCAATTATTGAAATGGTGTTGAATACTGATAAAAGTATTGATTTTAGTTTCCCTAGTAAAAACTCTCAAAATAAGTCCTGAACAAGCAATGGAATAACAGCCGACTTGTAAAGGATACGGATGGGGTCGGGCGAGCCGTGATCGAGCCAGTGTCGGATGAGAAGCAGCTCGGAGTGGAGACCGGGCTGGAGGAAGAGCTGGTGTTGCTTGAGTCCGTGTCTGTAGAGGTGGTCCACCAGAAACCACAGCTGCGGGGACACAAGAGTGCGTTAGCTAACTGTAAGCCCTTAGGTTTGATCTATTGTCCTACCACAACTAGGTGTAAAATACCTAGAGGATTTTGTTTCCCCCTTTGCAGAGAGAGGCTTCTTCAGCCATTATAAAGGTAAATATTATTTGATAACAACATTTTCTATATTTAGATAGGTTTGATTGGAGAAGGGTAGATAGGTTTGGGAAAGAATAGAGAACACAAAGCCCCAGCCTGAAGGGGTGGTGACGACTGCAGCTAATTTAAAGTTATTGTTACCTAATGTTAATAGGAACATGAAAACCCATACGTATTTTAAATTTTGGGGAAAGGACAGCATCTTACCTTAAAATCATTAGTTAGGTCGCACCCGACAGCATTTGTAAATAACTTTAAATTTTGTTCTTCTCTAACGGGCGGTGGGCCAAGGCCGCGTTGGCCCAAAGTACGACATTGTGGGATCTTGTTTTGTAAATATTTTTGTTAACCAGCAGTTTCACGCAGCTGCCCATCTCGTTTAAAGGGAAGGCCCCTAAGCTGTTGGTCTCCTTTCATTAACCTAAACCCTTGCCAATAGGGGCAATAGGCATTCTATCACAACCAACAAAACAAGACACAAATAGATGAGAAGACGAGGTTGTTGATACGTTTTGACCAACTTGTGGTCTTTAACAGGTACAGGCTGCCTGCTGCCCCCCGAGACGTAGCTCTACCTGCCACCACCCACTTCGACAGCTCATTGAATATTTTCATGCTGGTACGATACTCCTCGCGTCGTGGATTAAGGTAACAAAAAACCATCAGCAAGTGAAGAGTTTGTTTTGCTGTCCCCAGCCCTTCAGACTGGGCTTTTATGTTCTCTATGCTTTCCCAACCTGTCAACCCTTCTTTCCTCCAATCTAAACTAAACTAGCCGGTTGGCCTATTCCACACTTTTAAACATGTCCCTAAATTTTAAAAACTAAGGTATTCAGTATTCACTGCTATGTGACCTACCTCCTTGGGGGGCGGGGTAGGGGTTCTGGGTAGTGACCGGCTCCCGGTTGTTGCTCTCCAGCTCTGCTATCCTCCCGACAGGGATCTCCCGGATAGGGACGCTCAGATGAACCAGGGCTTCGATGGAACAGCCAAAACAGCTGCGTTCATACGTTCCTGGAAAGCAGAGTTTTACAAGTGAGATTCATACAGATGTGTACAGGTCCATATTTTACGACATGAAATGGATGTATCCTTACGGTAATAGCACGAGAAGAACCCGAAAGCAATTAGTCAAATGTGTCTTGACTCATCAATGCTCCAGTTGAAGTTAGTATAGAATAGGGGCCCAATGTGTGAGGAATGACGTCAAATGGGAAGTTTAAAAACAGTAGGTACAACTACACAAATGTTAGTATGCTCATTAATAATAATTTAATAAACAATAGAATAGAAACTGAGGGAGACCCAGACTGCCGAGGTAATAGAGATAGATGTGGAAAAAAGAAATGCAGCTTGGGAAAAAAGAAAGTAAAATAGGCAAAAACTAGTGAGAAAAAGATAGTGAAAAAGAGAGGAGAAATATGGGTGAAGCGTTCGGATGCCCAGCCGAATTGAAAGGGCCCAAGGTCAGGAGTTTTGTGGCTTCATTGCTGGTAAATTATATATTTTTTTATATATTTTTTCTCTCTATTCTTTCCAACTTGTCAACCCCTTCTTCAATCTGAACTTAAAATAGCCAGTCAGCCTTTACCACACTTTTTCAACATACTAATTTTTTTAATGACGTAGATACCTGTGACCGTGATGAAAATGTCCTTTACCCCCCTCCAGGTGCAGCACTAGAATGTCGTACAGTTTATCCTCCCCGGCGTTGAGCTGCTCGCCGACCGCTTGTCCCCCCGACACCTCTAGTTGCACGTCGCACTTCTCTCCCGGCATGATGAAGCCGGCGTGGGGTACGATGCGGAGCCACTCTTTGCAGTGACGCACGTCATCCAGTTTCTTGATGAACTCGAAAAGGGGACCGGGACCTGCGGGGAGGGGGCGGGGGTTAACTACGACCTGTGAACACTTGTGTTAGTTACCTAGACCGATTTAAAAAATAATTATGTAAATAAATTTATTTTTTATTTTTTAAGCACTTTTTACTCAAATTATTTTGTTAAATAAATAAATAAAATTAATAAAAACATTCATATGTAGAGTCCTTCCACTCAGGCAACTGATTTTCAGTAGGACATATTAAATTTAAAGCAGATCAAGTCAAAACCCCGTAGGTCCAGACACCCCCGACAAACGAACTATGATCAACTTGAGACCGGCATATTTTAGTATGGAACACCGATCAATCAAGCCCGGACACGATTCCACCCCCGAACAGTGCCAGAATCAAAAAGGTTAATTCGGAACAACCTTGGAATTTGTATTTCTGAGCCCTTATGCAGTTTTCCTGTTATGTGTCTCGTTGCTAGGACGACACCCAAGTCACCGTTTACACATTCCTAGGCCAAGAATTGATAGACTCCCTAGTCTGCATCAGAAGTTACAAAACTTTTGCCTAAAACGGGAATCGAACCCTGGGCCTTCTGCATTGGAAGCATAGCCCCCTATTACAAGACCAACAAGCCACACATAATTTTTTAAAAGGCGACATAGGCCTACACAATACACACAAACACACAAAAATACATGTCAGTCCACCCCCTTCACACCACTAGCCAGAAAAAAAATTTGCCCCAATCATACCTGTCCAGTATTGGCAATGATTAGCTCCTGGGTTTGAGGCTCCAGATAGCGAATTGTCTGAAAGATTATCTCAGTGTTGTCCACCGTTACCTGTAACACATTATTTATATTAGGTAAGGTATTATTTATTTTAGCATTGTTGGGCTAAGTAGGAACTAGGAAGTAGGGATGACATCGGGTACTCGGGTACCCGACTCTTACCCGACTCCTGTTGGAGTCAACTCCATTTTCAAGGAGTCGGGTAAAAAAAAAATTTTTTTTTAATTTTATTTTTTATGATAAATTGTATAAGATTGCACTTGTTGTCTTGTTAGTCGTTATCTTTCTCAAAACGTAAACATAACAAATCAGCGGGCTTGTCTCTTGGCCGGGCCAAGAGCTAGTGATACGTAGCGGGTGGGGGCTGGGGGGGGGAATGGCCGGACAGCGTTGTGCAACCCCACTGAAAATCAGTTATATAACTGAGTGGGTAGACTCATACAATTTATTTATTGTTTATTTAACTAGAGTAGTGGGCTAAAATAACTTTTGCATAAATTTTTTTTTTTTTTTTTTTTAATTGCGGATCGGGGAGTCGACTCCTACCCGGTTCCCAAGGCTCCGGAGTCGACTCCAATATTTACTACCCGATGTCATCACTACTAGGAAGGTTACTTAGTGTTATAATATAACTTATGTCTTGTTGTTTTACCAAGGAGGGCAACAAATATAGTTTAATTGGCTTGTTCACTGTGACTTTTACTCACCACGCTGCGCTGCTGTACTATCCCCCCACCGCCGTCTGAATGTATGTAAAGGCGGATATAGACGGCGGTGATAGCCCAACTTGCGGGTGTCATGGGGGGGCTGCTCATAGCTGTCAGCAGCCTACTGTTTTTACTGTCAGTTTGCATAGTTTTATGTTGAAAGCAAAATGCCCAAATTGCTGTGTGTATTCGTGTAAGGAGAGAGGAGGGCATACTGTCGTGTTTATGACTAGTACAAATAAATACAATCACACATAATATACTGACATGTGTCTTTACGGCCTCCTGCCTACGTAACCTCTCTCATGTCAACAAATCAACACTGGCTAGGCCTAAGCCCTAGGCTTTGCTGAGGCGTATGCAAGTAGGGCCTAGGCCTATACTTGCTAATTTATAATACCATGATATTGATATGCCTAGGTCTACATCTAATGCTGAAGAAAAGCCTAGGCCCTAGTCCTTAGTAGCCTTATTCCAAGTAGGCCTAGGTAACAGTGCTGTTTAAGACTTCAATGGCGCCATGTGCTTTCAGCTCTTCTTTTAATTTTCCTATCGTCCACGTTTCCATTGTTTAAAAGTTTAAACACAAACAAAATATGCTATTGAATAAAATTACTTGAAATAGGCCGTACGACTACTTACGTAAAACAATACGTAAAACAAACAAACGAGGAAGCATACAGATTTGACAATGCAGAGTACATAGTTTATTTCAACGCCGCCACGGTCTTAGGGAAGGGTCCACTAGATACCTAACAAGCAGCTCGGAATAAGTATCTAGTGGACCTGGTTTAGAGGGTTAGTGCAGTGGCGCGATCTGCGCGGAGCTTTGCGTGAACAAGCCAATTAGTACCGGTATCATGAATGAGTGAACATATATTAATTACAGTAAGATCTCTCTTATCCGAGTTGGATGAGACCGGGGGCACCTCGGATTTGCGAAAAACTCGGATGGCGCGGATCAATTGTTTATTTGCTCTCGTAGCATAGCCTGATGTGGGAAAATGATATATGACACATGTAATGGATAAAGGAACATAAAATACACACGATACACTTCATACAGGGTATACTAAATGATTTAATAGCTTGTAATTCTAGCTCACGAACACACGTACACAATTAGGCCTACATGTCGTAATAAAAACGTATGTCTAGGCCTAGGCCTAGGCCTAGGCCTACAATGCAAACATAGGCCTAGGCCTAGCTCTCTTTCTCATGTGGGAAAACCTCTCACTACTATGCCCGCGCTGAAGCTCACGACGCAAGATAAGTCTGGGAAAGAAATAAGATAAGCCCAGGAATAACAATTCAATGCGTCGTGATTACGAATTTCGTGAATCGGTTGAAACATGATTGCATCTAGTTCCACAACGACCATCTTTGAACAGCTGTGTGTGAGATGGCTGGATCGTATGCGCACGCGCATGCGCGCGACGCACACTGACCTCTATATGCTCAGTGGGTGGCACTGACGCTTACCGGCGATGCGCCCGACGCACACTGACCACTGAACTCTATATGCTCAGTAGACTGATGCACACTGCTCGAAAGTCGAGATATATCGCCGATCTATCTTCTTTGCACTCACTCGTAAGGCATGCCTACAAATGTATGCGAGTACATTTAAAAAAGTGCGGCGCGGCGTCTGTAATTATTTTTATGTTTTATTTACGTATTTAAAACTTTAATTTTTTTTTAATTTTTTTTTTTTTTGGCGGCGGCGGCGGCGGCTCGGTTAACACGGAACATCGGATAAGAGGAGATCGGATAAGAGAGATCTTACTGTACCTAGAATTCTTGACTTAAAAATAAATAAACTTGGGCCCTGTGGTATTATAACATTTATAACATTATGTTTTGTAACTCTCTTTTAACCTCACCTGTGGTAGGAACTCGTTCTCTAGTTTGTCCAACTTCTTCATGACATCTTCGTGCACCTTGCGATACTTGGTCGTGTCGATCTTGCGAACCTGAGGAGTGAGGACACAACAAACAATACATTAGACCAGATATTAATATCATTATCCTATAATTTGTACTACTTAGTGGAATAAATGTATAATAGGTTTTCTCTAAGTGAGAAGAGAAGATTGAGAAGAGAGATAACAATTAACAACAAGAGAAGAGAGCATAAAGCCCAGCCTGTGATTTCCCAATCTGTCAACCCTTCTCCAATCTCTCTTATAGGTTTTCTATTAAATGAAAAAAAAACACTAAAAAGTACCAATAAAGTATAGCGGCGTCATAGTGCGTTGTTCATGTAAAAACATGGGAAACATGAATTCATCATATGAAATTGCAGGTGGCTGCATGAGACAAGTGCACCAACACAATTGTTGAAATGTTTCGGACCGTGTGGCCTTGGTCACTCAACCGTTAAGAAACTACTAGAGAAGCTACTATCTAGGTATGTGTTTGTAAATTCAAAAGATAGTCTACATAGGCCAAATATAATTCAATTCCTTTTCACTTAAGAGGAAGGAGTTTCTGAGGCTGACGCGGAGACGAGTTTAGACGCTCAGCTTTCAGGTTTTTTCTGGGTAAACACTAAACAGTTAACGACATAAGTATCATATTTCACAACAACGTTAATAAAGGAGCAATCTATGAGATCCAGAACGCGAATTTTTAGATAAATTCATCGGTATTGAATTAAAAAAATCATGAAACCTCCAATTTACTCAATTTTGGGGAATTTGGGGAATTTATTCCAAGTAAACAAAATTGTTTAATGAAAATTTTTATACTGGATATCAACGTTTAAACCAATGTGAATGGGCACGTTAATTTGGTTTTATCATAAGATAAACATTTTGGTAAGAATTTCCAGAATTGAAATCAATGTTTTGGATTTTGGATTTTTTCCCGATTTGGACTTGCCTCTCGCTCATGCATTGATTTTTTTAAAGCCAATTCTTGGCAACCAAGAGTGGATAAAGGAACTCTAATAACATTCATGCAAAATTTGGCAATGATATAATTATCTAAACGTTCAGCTGCAATCGTCAACACCAAAATCGTCAGCACCTGAGCGCGCGCATTTGAGTTCGGCCAAGTTCTTTAAGTTGTTAGATAGACCATAAATGTCTAATTTGAGTAATTTTCTATAATTATTAAGAAAATTAAATTAGTAATTCAAATATTCCCCAATCTTTTCCCGTTACCCGAAGAGTCTAAACGTGCGCACCTGCGAGGTGAACAGTGCGCTGACTGGCTTGTGGTCGCTCATCCTAAGCGTCGGGTGGCTCCGATACTCCAGCTGGCGGATATCCTTCTCATCTCCGCACCACAAGATCCGGTCGCACCACGCAGGAGCTCGGTTCTTCTCACTGCAAGACAACAAAAAAGATGGAATGAAAAAAAAACGTAAGAGGGAGTGGACTGATTTCATGCTTGGAAAGTTCCAAGCATCCAAGTTCCTACTCATGCAGCCATAAACCATCAGTCATCACATATGAATTAGGGGTGGCCAAACGTTCGACTACATCATCAGTCATCCCCACAGCGGTTCCGAAACGTCAAATACCCACTATAGTCAGGCGGCATACCTGGAGAATACTTCAATTTTAGTATAAAAGCATGAAATTTGGCATGATGATCGGACATACCCTACTGATGATTTAAGGAATTGGAGCCAATCGAAAATTTACCCAGGGACCCCTCAAATCAAAGATGGCGTCCAAACATGGCCTAATTTTTTGGATGAGCGTAGCGAGCGAAGCGAAGATTCCATTCTACTACACTGGAGAAAAAATTCCGGAATGTTTTTTTTTTTCTGTCTTTTTTTTTTTTTTTTTTTTGTCTGTTTGTCTGCACGATTCCGGCTAAACCGATACTTCGATTGCGATGAAATTTTATGGAGGCCTTCGAAATCTCTGAACTTAGAACTGCCACGTTTTTTAGCGCAATCGGAAAATTATTTCTCATGAAAATCGCAATTTTACGATTTTTTTTTATTTTTAACAAAATTCTTCGATTTATAAGACCTAGGACCTACATGCTTTGTCCGATTGTAATAATTTTTTCACAGATCCTTTATTTCATGAATTGATATATTCGTGTAAAATTTGAGCGTTATCGAAAGATAAATGTCTTTAAAAAATCGCAATTTTACGACTTTTTTTATTTTTAAAATTTCTTTGGCTTACAGCCCCTACATGCTTTATCCGATCGTAATGATTTTTTCACAGAACCTTAATTTCATGAATTAATATATTCGTGTGAAATCTGAGCGCTATCAAATTTTTATTTCTTATGAAAATTGCAATTTTAACGATTTTTTCCTTTTTTTAAAATTACAAACGGTTAAAAATTTAAAATTTAAGTTATTTTTTAATTTAATTTAATTTAATTTAATTTAATTAAAAAAAGTTATACTTAGATTATGATTTTTTCACAGAACAACAGAAATCCGCATAACACATGGCAGCTCAATGCACCAATAGGGAATATTCCACTTCCGCCAAATACTGTACGAATAGATTTTTTAGAAGAAGTATTTCGTCCCGATTACAAATATGTACTTTGTTTTTCCGTGAAATAATAATCCAGTGATTTACAGCCGTTTTAAAAGCAGCAGTTTTTTAAAGCGGCTAAAACGACTGTGACGTCAGAACTGTGTTGATCCAACGCCGTCTGGATAAACATACATCCAGACCAAAGATGTTGGAATAGTATTATAGTAGGATCGAGATATACATCAAGACGGCGGTGTTTTAAACAAAGCAGCGCCTAGCGTAGCCTACAGTAATATAAACAGATGGCGGACATTTTACATTTAACGCCTAGCCAGAAAACGAGAAAAGTTGACATTGCAATCAAAAAACAAAACTGAAACAGTCCTAGGTCTAGGCCTAGACGTAGAAAATTATTTATAATACAACAGTCTAGGCCAATCGTTCCTGTAGGATATAGGCATTGGTATGTGAATACTAAAATTACTCACTTGACAAGCCCTAGGCTTAACTTGCCAACCCTAGGCCTGCACGTTCATGTTCTGACACACATCCCGCACAAAAACCTTACTTTGATGACTAATTAAAGCCTATTGTAGATAAAGAATACCATGATAGTCCTAGGCTATGCAAAAACTCAAGACAAAATGCTCGTTATTCTTTATCACAATGATCTCGCGAAATCTCCTGTCACACACGAAAAAAGAAAAACAAAAGACGGTGAAAATGTACATCCCTGTGGAGTTGTTTGTGTTGAGCGGATGGGCGAGCACCGCCGTCTGTATGTAAATATGTACAAATATACGTACATTTAGTTTCCAATTGGCCTTGACTCAACACAGTTATGACGTAGTACCGTCCAAAGATGGCGCACGCTCGTTTTTGGCGCGCAAACTGGGGGACCCATTTAATTCTTGTTTAAATTACACAAAAAACATTTTTTTTAAATAAAAAAAAGTGCAGTGACTATTAAGACATGAATAAGAATTAAAATAAAATATAAAATATTAAGTGGAATATTCCCTATTACGCTCATCCAACAACGCGGCGGGACTTAAGCGTTTTCCTAGTTTTAAATTATGGTCCTATGTTATTCATTTTCACTTTGCGCACGTACTTTCAAGTACTAAATATAAATTTAAGGTTAAAATTATTTTTTTTAAATCAGAAACCTCTTAAAATTAAAGATGGCGGCCAAAAAATCAGTTTGTCATTTATTAACGGATTTGATTGAATTTCGGTTTCTACACGTATATTGAGCTGCTGAGTATCATTTTGAGGTAAAAAATATGTTTTGTGACATTTATTGGTCACATAACCTAGAAAAAGTTTGAAAAAGGACTAAACAAGATTTTTTAATGTGATTATTTACTTATCACTGGTAGCCAAACCTGGAAAAAAAACACACAAGAACGTATTTAGCAAACACTAATTAATGTGAAATACGTACTAGTGTGTTTTCATCAGGTTTGGCTACCAGTGATTAGAAAATAATCACATTACAAAATCTTGTTTCGTCCTTTTTCAAACTTTTTCTAGGTTATGTGACCAATAAATGTCACAAAACATATTTTTACCTCAAAATAATACTCAGCAGCTCAATATACGTGTAGAAACCGAAATTCAATCAAATCCGTTAATAAATGACAAACTGATTTTTTGGCCGCCATCTTTAATTTTAAGAGGTTTCTGATTTAAAAAAAATAATTTTAACCTCAAATTTATATTCAGTACTTGAAAATACGTGCGTAAAGTGAAAATGAATAACATAGGACCATAATTTTTTTTTAAAATAGGCCATGTTTGGACGCCATCTTTGATTTGAGGGGTCCCTGGATAAATTTTTGATTGGCTCCAATTCCTTAAATCATCAGTAGGGTATGTCCGATCATCATGCCAAATTTCATGCATTTATACTAAAATTGAAGTATTCCGTGGATATCTCCAGGTATGCCGCCTGACTACCCACACAAGGAAGTGTCTTCCACGACATGACAAAATGACCCGTTTCACACTTTTCTTAGTAGACAAATTTTTAATTAGTAGGCCTATAGATTACAAAATGATAACACAAATTTGCTTGCAATGTACTTGTTGAAGAAAATATTATTCCTATTTAAATCATGTAAGCAAATAACAAAATTAAAAAATTAAATTGAATTGAATGAATACCTACTACAGTAAGAACTCTCTTATCCGAGTTGGATGAGACCGGGGGCACCTCGGATTTGCAAAAAACTCGGATGACGCGGTTCATTGGTTTATTTGCTCTCGTAGCATAGCCTGATATGGTAAAATGATATATGACACATGTAATGGATAAAGGAACATAAAATACACACGATACACTTCATACAGGGTATTCTAAATGATTTAATAGCTTGTAAATCAAGCTCACAAACACACGTACACAATTAGGCCTACATGTCGTAATAAAAACGTATGTCTAGGCCTAAACTCGACGCAGTAGGCCTAGGTCTAGAATGCAAACATAGGCCTAGGCCTAGGCCTAGCTCTCTTTCTCATGTGGGAAAACCTCTCACTACTATGCCCGCGCTAAGCTCTCGACGCAAGATAAGTCTGGGAAAGAAATAAGATAAGCCCAGGAATAACAATTCAATGCGTCGTGATTACGAATTTCGTGAATCGGTTGAAACATGATTGCATCTAGTTCCACAACGACCATCTTTGAACAGCTGTGTGTGAGATGAGATGGTTGGATCGTATGCGCACGCGCAGGCGCGTTGCACACACTGATCTCTATATGCTCAGTAACACTGACGCTTACCGGCGATGCGCCCGACGCACACTGACCACTGAACTCTATATGCTCAGTGAACTGATGCAGACTGCTCGAAAGTCGAGATATATCGCCGATCTATCTTCTTTGCACTCACTCGTAAGGCATGCCTTCAAATGTATGCGAGTACATTTAAAAAAGTGCGGCGCGGCGTCTGTAATTATTTTTATGTTTTATTTACGTATTTAAAACTTTATTTTTTATTTTTTTTTTATTTTTTTTTTTGGCGGCTCGGTTAACACGGTACATCGGATAAGCGGAGATCGGATAAGAGGGTTCTTACTGTACCTACAATAGAATTGAAATTTTAAGGTAAAAAAATTACATTACGACTTCACTAACATGTATGCGCCCATTAGAAGCAAGTGAAAACGCACTTATGAAACATGGAAATTATTGTCGCTCCGTACCTTGAGTCCCAGTTGTCCGTGTTTGTGTCGTACTTGTAAGTTGGCGGAAACGTCAGCGTGCCCTCCTTGTAGTTGCCAAACACAGTCTTCTTGGCGTGTTGCTGGTTCAGTTGGTCGTACTGGAGGATCGGACCGTAGTTCGCTTGCGCGATGTAGTCCTTAACGATGTGTGGGTCGAGTTCCGTGATGCGGTAGTTGAGATCACCCAGCCAAAACACCTGGCTGGAAACACAATAAGACTTGAGAAACACATCAATACCGAGCCCCCAATATAATGTGTAATGTCCGTGTTAGCAAGCAGTTGTGAACATCAAATTATTATCATTCACACAAGGCACAAATTGGAAACAGTGGTGCGGTGGTGTGTGATAGCAATGGACATTCTATGACACATTTTGGACAACTTTTTCAGAAAAAAAAAATGCAATTGTCTGGCTCAAAAGTATGCTATCTTTCAGTAATGACAACAATGTCTTCTGTTTGACTTATTTATATCATAGCTCTCAACAATCACAACATAGATAATAATTTAGTAAAGGTTTGTCTTAGGCCCAGATAACTCAGTTGGTAGAGTATCAGTTCGAAAAGCTAGAATTTCTGAGTTCGATCCCCAGTTGGGCAAACTTTTACAGTTGCTGTCATTCAATAGATATGTTAACTACGGATGACATCGATTCCAAAAAATTGAAATCGATCATTGTGACCTAAGAATCAATTCCGAATTGATTCCCAAGAAAAACTTTTTAATTCTAGGGCTATGCAGTTATTTTGGTGGTCATTTTTTATGGAACCTGTGAAGGCGTGTCTTGCCCGCCGTACATCACGAAACAATGTAAATTATTTAGTTGTCCTCCTTTGTAAATCAGTTTTTATAACTGAATAGGATAGACGTTAAATAAATAAATAAAAATAAATAAAAATGTATTTCGCAGCGTTGCATCATTGCCTGTTGACCGTACTGCCTGCCTTTGTGTACGATCGGCGTCTGGCGAGAGAGGGAGGGAGGGACAGTAGACACGTGGTTCATCGCTCTGCCACGCCCCAAAAAATGACGCACGAATGTTTCAACTGTCTGGTGAGAAATCGATTCCTCCAATTTGGAATCGATAAATCAATTCTGCCATGTCATCCCTAATGTTAATTGATTATCGTGTGCATCCCTGAATAACAACCACTCCAACTCACTCGTGGTCCTTGATTCCCCGCGGAGGCTGGAGCCGCACGAAGCTCATCCGACTACAGATGTCGTGGTAGTCCTGGTTCCTGCGCTCGAACTCCTCGACGTGCGCGGCGAGGTGAGAGTTGACGAAACAGATCGAGGTCGAGTGAAGCTCCAGACGGATACCGACGCCGCCCTTGTTGCCCTGGGAAGAGAAGGGATTAGAAGTCAGGTCAGTACTGAGTACTAGTGATCATGACAGGTAGAGATGTGTGGAAATGTTGTTTTGTATTTTTTCAACTTTCAATGTCGTTTGTCTTTGTTGTGACATTTATCACACGCAAGCCTCTAGCTAGTCGCGATATCATTATTTTCTCTTATTGTACCTGATAACACTAGTATGGCACTATCACGTACATTTTATACGGTCGATTTAAAAAAAAGTGTTATTATATTTGCGGGAGAGACATCCAACCTTGCCGCTGCGGCAGTTTAGTGTCGATGAGTCTAATGTCCGACGAAGGCCTAGGCCTAATTGTTCGCCACTATATTTCAAGTTATATTTTCAAAGGGATGCCGCCAGTGTTGATTCTCCAGTCTCCCATTTCCTACTCACACCTTTTCAAACGTTTTACAGTTGGTGGGGGGGTACTTTACATAATTGTGTATCACAATTACAATAGCGGTAGCCTTGTTCTGACAAAGAAACCCATACCTCGGCTTGCAAATGATTTTTTTTTTTTTTGGGGGAGGGTGCTTGTTTAAAAAGTGGGGGTGGGCTAGCAATCGAGCAAATACGATACTATATACTTTGATTGATACTACATAATTAGGTATACCGTATACATACTAAGATTTAACGTCATATCTGCCATCTAAACCTGAATTACCACAAAATATTATGCGCCCACACACAAGCCTTGCTCATGTGGGCATTCACCTTCATATGTAAATCAATGTTTGTTTTCTATGTTATGTATTATTTGTATCAATGAAGTTGAATAAAAACGTGCTGAATATGAACTACAAGAAGATAGGCCATGCACCTTACTATTGCATAGGCCTACATAGCCTACATACATTGTAGAACAGCAACTAATCAAACAAGTACCGTATGAGACTACAACTAGAAACCACACTCACCATTTTACCCATAATTCCTGTTCCGACGGTCTCCATCGCTACGTTCCGGACGTACGCAAAGTGTTTCTCTTGTACGAAGACTAGTAGCATCATGCCGACGAGCCTGACCAGCTCCACCTTGCGATACTTGGCTTTCGTGTGGAGGCCATTGATGACAGCCTCTCTATTGACAGAAACAAGAACATTGATGAAGATATTTATTACACATTTTATATAATTTTGTAGTTTTCCAATGTCTTATTATTTAGTTTCTAGCAGTAAATAAAGAAGGATCACTATCAGATTCACTATTATTTATTAGGTACTAAGTATAGCAGGGGCCTAAACATTATAACACAACACACTGGTAGTAGTTCTGTCAATGAAAGATAATGTGATCAAAGTGAGTAGTGACCATGAGCGACAACCTTGTAATAAAGAGACGCAGGACTACTCTCGGGAAAAATATTTTATAATTTATATTAGACTGTATAAACAAAATGAAAATATAATTGGAAGTAAAATCAGGGAGTGATTAAAGTGATCTCTATGTAAAAATTTTAAAACAGTCAATGGTAAAACAAATGACTATGGTCACAAATACACTAAAGAATTACGACTTTTAAGCCACACTTCCAAGCTATTCTTTAAGAGCCAGAAAGTGTGGCTTGAAAATGATTTTTTAGTGTGTTTGTGACCCTGATCACTTTTTTCACGTGTTTTTAACTTTATCAATTCCCACATCAATAAGCTTTTCTAACTTTATCTATAGAGAGCTAACAGAAGGTAGAATGCTGTACTCACTGCCACTGTTCTTCTCTGGGCGTGTCATTGAAGAGGAACGCCTCTTTACTGAGATCCAGCTCTTGGAAGCCGACAACGTAGATATCCGGAGGCTCCTCGTCAAAAGCCAGCCAATCAGAGAGCGCCACAGATGGAGCTTGGCCGTTGACGTTCCATGTACCCACAAACACTCTGCAATCAATGCAAGTCATTACTTTAGCTACATGGGTAAATCAAAAAATATCCTAGTTACCATATAAATTTACCTGCATCAATTTTCCCCCAATTTTACTAAGTTAATTAGTTAAATAATGATAAACATGTATAGTTACAATGTTATTTTATCAATTGAAGTGTCTTGAAAGTAAATTGTAACTAGGAAAAACGCTAAAGTCCCGCCGCGTTGATGGATGAGCTTTTTAAAGTTTAAGTTTGCTTGGGATATCTTTACTTTTGCAAGTGCTTTGTTTTGCTGCCTACGCATTGTAGGTGAATGTTGTCAAGTTTCTTTTGTTTCTTGTCAATTGGTATTATTAACCGTAAAAAACTTATATTAAAAGCTTTATTTCTATGGATTCTGGCTAACTTTTTCAACTTTTTCTTTCAAAAGGTACTACATCACCATAACCTTAATGTCCATGTATAATATGAACGTTGAAACCCCACCCGTTTGGTCAGAATTGGCCCAAATGGCACGAAAATATCGTACAAAAAACCAAAAATCTTATATTAAAAGCTTTATTTCTGTTGCTTCTGGCTAGTTTTTTCAACTTTTTCTTTCAAAATGTACTAAATCACCATAACCTTAATGTCCATGTATAATATGAACGTTTTAGCTTCACCCGTTTGGTCAGAATTGGCCCAAATGGCACGAAAATATCGCCCAAAAAATCGAAAAAAAATCGTAAAAGTACGATATTCATGAGAAATATTTCTTCGATTGTACCCAAAAACGTGGCAAGTCTAAGTTCAGAGATTTCGAAGGTCCTGTCAAATTTTCATCCAGATCGCATATGCCGTTTGCCCGGTAGAGAGCAAACAAACAGACAGAAAAACAAACAAAAAAAAAAAAAAAAAACAAAAAAACACCCGAGCTAAATTTTTTGGGGGGTCGGTGAAATTGAAGTCTTCGCTTCGCTCATCCAATAAATTCAAGGTCATCTTCTATTTTCATAAATACGACAGATATGTACGTATATATATAAAATAAAATAAAAAACTGGACAGTAGTGTTTCAATCTGTAATACAAAAAAGTAGTTCTAGATACTAGTACCTACTAAATGCTCATTAAAAGTTATAGGCCTACGTATGTCAAAATAAAATCAGTAGGCCTACCTATTTACTAGGCTATTCTAGATGGAATTGAGGTTTTAAAAAAAAAAAAAAAATATTTTAATAGAGTTTGATTTAATTTGAACAAAATCCATTAGGTATTTAAAAGGTATACTCACTTAACTGAACTTTTAAAAAGTTCTTTCTTAGGCACACATTTCTATTATTATGTCATGATGCTTTTTAGTCTCTCTTTCGGCCCTCCCAACCTCACCTGAGTAGCTCGGTGTAG
>JAMZAV010011391.1:0-21095 GCA_024449915.1 Sweltsa coloradensis | reverse complement strand
CTCCCCCCCCAAAACCTTCAAACTTGGGGTCGGTTGCTAACAATGGATAATATGTACATGGCACGATAAGAGAACATCATCCGAGTAATGAGAGCATGCGAGTCTATTAACTCGTGTCACAATGCTTAGTCCAGCCTAGTCCAGTTGGCTTAAGGCTATTGTACCACCTCTGGCCGATAATTTGAAAGTCGAAGAAACATGTCTGAAAAGTTTGCTAAATGAAAGAAGGCCTTTGAAATAACAGAAAACAAATTGTGAATTTTTTTGGGCGGGACATAACCTCACTTTTGGAAATTATATTTAGATTTTTGGACAAAAGTGTAATATACAAGACTAGTTCCAAATTAAATTTTGAGAATCGGTTTTCTGGACATAGTTTCTAAACACCTTTAGCTGTAACTTGACTATAGCTAAAGTAGTTTTTTGAAAATAACAGTTGGCGTACGAATTTTTTTTGTCAAACTGTACAAAACTCGTATTTGTACCGTTTGACAAAAAAATTCGTACACCAACTGTTATGATCAGAAAACAACTTTAGCTATAGTCAAGTTATAGCTAAAGCTGTTAAGAAACTATGTCCAGAAAATCGATTCTCAAAATTTAATTTTGAACTAGTCTTGTATATTACACTTTTGTCCAAAAATCTAAATATAATTTCCAAAAGTGAGGTTATGTTCCGCCCAAAACAATTCACAATTTTGTTTCTGTTATTTCAAAGGCCTTCTTTCATTTAGCAAACTTTTCAGACATGTTTATTCTACATTCAAATTATCGGCCAGAGGTGGTACAATAGCCCTAAGGGCAAGGATCACCACTCACCACCAATATTAAAACCACGCGGAATAACCTTGTTTTAGTAATATCTCTCAAACCGCACGTCAAATCGATAAAAGGGTTATAAGTCACACGTAGTTTCGTTTGAACTACACCCTGCATGAATAATTATTCAAATATTTTTATCAGTAGCGTTTTTAATTACGGTATACATTAATTTAAATTTAAACCTTGATTTAAATCATTACTGGTTACAATATTTGGAAAAGGTTTTATGCCAGATATAGTTCTTACATAACTATACAGAACTTTATTATCCACTTTTTCGTTTTTGTGTAGCGTTATGTGAGTTATTACTAAGATAAGGTTAAATTTATCGTGGTTTTAATATTGGTGGTAGTCCTTCCTCTTAAACTAATTTGTTGGTGTGCTTAATTATAAACTATTATTTACTACAATTCAGAAATTAAAAAAGTCCGCCCCAGCCGGGATTCGAACCACGGGTCTCCCGCATTCCAGGCAGGCGTCTTAACCACTAGACCATCAGGACGGGTACATTTTTATCTCTGAAATTGTAGTTGCTTTATACATCTGAATGGACTGAACAGTACTGCAACAAATATCTGTTGGCATTGAACTGACCACCAAACATTAATTATAATGTCATTACCTATACGTTGGTATGAGCGAGGGTTTATCTCTCGATTTGGTTATTCGGGAAACACTCCCGTAGGTGTAGTTATTGTTATTTACTACAATTCAGAAATTTTTAAAAAAAGTCCGCCCCAACCGGGAATCGAACCACGGATCACCCGCTTTCCAGACAGGCGTCTTAACCACTAGACCATCAGGACAGGTACATTCTAATCTCTGAATTGTAGTTAATAATAATAATTGCACCTATGGGAGTGTTTCTCGACCAACCAAATCGAAAAATAATTATAAACTGCCTGTAATTTTGGAACTTTAGTCTAGCGTGATCACATATATGTAGGCATATTATGGGTAAAACCGATCGACTCTGATTCTGGAGGTTTTTAACAAGGTTATTATCCTCAGTCGTAATGCGAATGCAAGAGATTGAGTCCTCTCAAATAGACCTCGGACATCCCTTCACAATGTGGAAGGTGTTCTACTTAATTCTATACGGTGGTAAATAGTAGCAAATGTAATTATATTCTATCAGTAATGGGTACCATTCATTTTATTCTATTTACTAATCATAAATAATTGTGTTCATTTTTTAAAATTGAGCGTTGAACGACATCTCACCATCAATAAGACGTAACAACCCAGGTAACAATCAAAACTCAAAAATTATGTTGTTTATTGAGCAGCGTAGCGAGCGTCTCCACTTGACTCTTATGGCTCGTATGTCTTTTTTTTTTTTTTCTGTTACTGCTTCGATACAGGTCGCACCGTTTCTCTGATCGACCTGAAATTTTTTACACATGTACATACCACCTAGGCGGGTTGCTGTATAGTTTTTGAACAAAATCCGATCGTTGGTTATAAAAAAAAAAAAAATAATAAAAAATAAAAAAATAAAAATGTTCCGATCGTTATGAAATTTTGCAGGGTCAATAAGTACAACATTCTCTCCTTTTTTCCAAATTTTCAGCTAAATCGGTCAAGACCTTAAAGACTTATTGGTAATCATAATTCGAAAAATGATGTTAAAAAATGAAGTAGGCAGTGAAGATACAAAGATACACTTTAGAAGGCATGACGTGAATTAGTACAATGCAAAGATGTTGGAATAGTATATAGTGTACAATGTCAATATCCAGTTAGGCCTACACTGTGTGGGTGGGCCTGATGGAAATGTCGTACTCGGGTCATGTTGCACGTACCGGTGCTCGCTCAACAACGCGTCCAACTGAGCGTTTTCCTAGTACTTCATGTTTCCCATAAGTAGAAGCATGGAATGTAACCAAGCATAAGCTGTGTGCGCAGTTATATAACGAACTTGAAAACGTCTATGTTTTCCTCCTTGAAGAACTAACATCATTATTTGGATACCTTGAGAAATCTTATCAACGTCCAAATTCAAGTGCAAACTAGACAATGGGAAGGTCAGATCAAATTCTAAAATTAATTTAATTAAAGTCTCATTTGTAAATCAGTTTTTTAACTGAATAGTATAGACTTTAAATAAATAAATAAAATAATTGTTTTATAAATTTTGTTTTGTCTTTAAGAGGAGTGGCTCAAAGATGCATTTGCTCTTGATTTAACGTGTTACCTTATAAACAATAATGTGACCTTGTGCAATTATCAGAATAACAGTGAGCAAAAAAGAATAAATCTCTCAAGTTTCTATAAGCTTAGTACATACAAAATACGTATTTGGAGTCTATCCACTCAGTTGCATAACAGGTGTTCTATATTTAACAATTCTCATTCTTTCTCGAGTAATTAGCAAAAAAATATGTGTGTGTATTTGTATCGTTATTGGATGAACGTAGCGAGCGAAGCGAAGATTCCATTTCACTACACTGGAGAAAAAATCCGGTTTTTTTCTTTATTTTTTTTTTGTAATTTTGTCTGTTTGTAAACACGATTACGGCTAAACAGATATTCCAATTGCGATGAAATTTCCTGGAGGCCTTCAAAATCTCTAAACCTAGAACTGCCACGTTTTTGAGCGCAATCGAAAAATTATTTCTTATTAAAATCGCAATTTTACGATTAAGTTCGATTTTAAAAAAATTCTTCGACTCATAGCACCTACATGCTTTATCCGATTGCAATTATTTGTTCACATAACCTTAATTGCATGAATTAATATATTCGTGTGAAATTTGAGCGCAATCAAAAAATTATTTCTTATTATAATCTCAATTTTAATTTTGTTTTAATATTCTTCGACGAATAACACCTACATGCTCCATCCTATTGTTATGATATTTTCACAGAACCTTAATTTTATGAATTTATATATTTGTGTGAAATTTGGCGCAATCGAAAAATAATTTATCATGACAATCGCAATTTTACGCTTTTTCGTTTAAAAAACATACGCATACATAATTTGAATAAAAATTCAATTTTGGGTAAGAGCTATAATTATTCCAATTTTAAGGGATGATTTAGGGGGTGTTGGGGGTGGAATATCGCTTGCCTCTCGGCGAATAATTTTTCATATAAGTATGTACCATCATGCCAAATTTCATGCAGATAACTCATTAGGTGCCTTCATGGTGAATGCTGGAAATCAAGGTAAAAATAATATAAACTATAAGGGATAGGGGTTGAAAAATGTGGTTTAGGAAATGAGAATAGGCCGATTGGGTAAAAACACATTAAAACATAATTTACTTTTTTGAATAAAAATTCAATTTTGGGTTAGAGCTATGAATTATTCCAATTTTAAGGGATGATTTAGGGGGTGTTGGGGGTGGAATATCGCTTGCCTCTCGGCGAATTATTTTTCATATTTGTATGTACCATCATGCCAAATTTCATGCTGATAACTCATTATGTGCCTTCATGGTGAATGCTAGAAATCAAGGTAAAAATAATATAAACTATAAGGGCTGGGGGTTGAAAAAATGTGGTTTAGGAAATGAGAATAGGCCGATTGGGTTAAAACACATTAAAACATAATTTACTAATTTGAATAAAAATTTAATTTTGAGTTAGAGCTATAAGTTATTCCAATTTTAAGGGATGATTTAGGGGGTGTTGGGGGTGGAATATCGCTTGCCTCTCGGCGAATTATTTTTCATATTAGTATGTACCATCATGCCAAATTTCATGCTGATAACTCATTAGGTGCCTTCATGGTGGAATGCTGGAAATCAAAGGGAAAAAAAATATAAACTACAAGGATGGTGGTTAAAAAATGTGGTTAGGAAATGAAAAATAAGGCCTATTGGGTTAAAACACATTAAAAGATAATTTTTTAAACTAATTTGAATAAAACATCAATTTCAGATTAGAGCTCTGAATTATTCCAATTTTAGGGGGTGTGTGGGTGTGGATATCGCTTGCCTCTCGGCAGACCGTGAAAACTGCCCCCCCCCCCCCCACCTTCAGCACTAATTCTGATGTTTTGTCAGCAATTAGTGCTCAATTAGTGCTACACTCTGCAAAATTTGAGAATTAGTGCTCGGATAGAATTCCGAGAAAAAGGCATGTTTACATGGGGGGGGGGGGGCCAAGTTCCGCTGCCCCCCCCCCATTGTAGCACAATTCTGGTTTTTGCCAGCAATTAGTGCTCAATTAGTGCCTCCACTTTTGCAAATTTAGATTAGTGCTCGGATAGTTTCCGAGATATCGACATCGAAAGTGGGGGGGGGCCGAGTTCACGCTGCCCCCCCCCCCCATTAGAGCACAAATTCTGGATTTTTGCCAGCGATTAGTGCTCAATTAGTGCTACACTCTGGCAAAATTTGAGAATTAGTGCTCGGATAGATTCCGAGAAAAAGGCATGTTTACATGGGGGGGGGGCAGGGTTCCCGCTCGCCCCCCCCCCCCCATTGTAGCACAAATTCTGGATTTTTCCCAGCAATTAGTGAAATTTGGTAATAAACCTTATACCAAGTTAAACTTTTTTAATAATCAAACTCTATGGTAACGGAAATTGAATTGCACTGGAGCACTCTTCATGCAAGTCGCAGTCAGCTTCAGCCACCATCAAAATAAATTTAACGATGAATTAATGTATGTCTTTGCTAAGTGGTTGGGCTGGCGGGGGGGGGGGGGGGGTGGGCGAAATTAGACGCAGCGTAACTCCCCCCTCCTAATTTCGAAACAACCGAGCACTAATTCTACTTTTTGCAAAAATGTAGCACTAAATGAGCACTAATTCCTGACAGAAATCCAGAATTTGATTTGATTTGATTGTCGTCCTTTATTGATGGCGGGGACTAAGGCCTGATAAGCCTTTTCTTCCATCCACCACTTCCTAATACAACACATCACGACATTACAGGATTACATGAAAGTATTTAAATTTTTTTCAATATATTAAATCACTTACAAGTTAAATGTGCATTTTAAGAGATAAAATAATGTTAACATCATACTAACTAACTAACTATACTAAAGAATGTATATACATTAAATACATTAGAGTAACTTATGCAAAGTTAAAATTTCTAGGTATATGGTAATGTTATCAAATTATGGATTTTAAATCTATTTATGTAAATCTTCATAGTTTAAGAAACATTCATTTCATCCATTTTCACAACAAAAGTACACAATTAATATAGCTTTAGGCCGTTGTGTGCAGAAAATACAGTGAGCAGACAGGTTGTGGTATGCATTACTCAATCTATTAACAAAGGCTGTAGCGCTGCTGTTTATAACTGCAAATAAATTATATTTACTCAAGTAATATTGATGTACTTTACGCTTGAAAGTGTCGTACTAAATTCCGTAAACTCCCTGAGCTGGTAAGGAGAGTATTCAGTACTCGAATAGCGTTTATTGAAAAGAGTGACAAGAAGATTGGTTCTATGGGTTGGAAATGTTAACTGAGTACCTGATCTAGATCTAGTGTTAAAAGGTATGGTTTGGAGAATACGTATTGAAAATTAGATGCCTATGTACCAAGGTGTTGATCTTGAGAGCAGGAAACGCATGAAACACGCAAAATCGGAAGTGTAATTTTTCATGTGTGGGGGTGGCAGGGGGTCACTTGCCCCCCTCCCCCCCCCCCCCCCACTTTCGATGTCGAATATTTTTCGGAAACTATCCGAGCACTAATTCTCAAATTTGCCAAAGTGTAGCCATAATTGAGCACGAATTGCTGGCAAAAATCCAGAATTGTGTGCTCTCATAGGGGGGGGGGGGGGGGACTGCGTGAACTTGCCCCCACCCCCCCCACTTCGATGTCGATATCTCGGAAACTAATCCGAGCACTAATTCTCAAATTTTGCCAGAGTGAAGCACTAATTGAGCACTAATTGCCCTGGCAAGAATCCAGAATTTTGTGCTCTCATGGGGGGGGAGGGGGGCAGCGTTGAACTTGCCCCCCCCCCCCACTTTTGATGTCGATATCTCGGAAACTATACGAGGCACTAATTCCAATTTTGCAAAAGTGGAGCACTAATTGAGCACTAATTGCCTCGCAAAAATCCAGAATTTGTGCTTTACTGGGGGGGGGGCAGCGTGAACTTGGCCGCCCCCCTCCACTTTCGATGTCGATATCTGCGGAAACTATCACGGGCACTAATTCTCAAATTTGCATACAGGGGAGCACTAATTGGAGCACTAATTGCTGGCAAACATCCAGAATTTGTGCTATAATGGGGGTGTCAGCGTGACTGCCCCCCCCCCCCCCCACTTTTCGATGTCGATATCTCGGAACTATCCGAGCACTAATTCTCTCCAATTTTGGGGCAAAAGGTGGAGCACTAATGGAGAGCACTAATTGCTGGGCACAAATCAGATTTGTGCTCACGTGGGGGGGCAGTTTCAACGGACCCCTCTGTCCGGCGGATTATTTTTCATATTATTATGTACCATCATTTCAAATTTCAATGATGATAACTGCATTAAGTGCCTTCGGTGGTGGAATGCTGGAAATCTAAAGGTAAAAATAATTAAAAACTATTAGGGATGGGGGTTGACAAATGTGGTTTAGAAATGGAGAATATGCCGATTGGGTTAAAACACATTAAAACATAATTTTAATAAGTAATTTGATTAAAAACTCATTTTGGGGTTAAGTATGAATTATTTTATTTGGTAGACCGATTTAGGGGGGTGTTGGGGTTGGAATATTGCTTGTCTTATCGGCGGAAGTATGTGAGTCTGAGGTACATAAGTTGTGGTCCAAGTTTCATTGTTCTAGAGATGCACGCGTTTTCTCTGTCCAAAAAGGCGTCTTATTCCTCACTCGCCCCCCCACCCAACCTCCACCAGCCTGCCGGAAGATTTTGGTCGATTTTTACGCCCTTTTTTTAACACAGAACTCGCTGATTTTTTTTTGTATGTCATGGACAACATATCGGTCATATACTGATTTTTCAAGATTGTAAATATTTCGGGACGGCGTGTGTAGATAGCTTAAAACCCCCCAACTCGGGTAGGAGTAAACAGGGTCGAGTTAGTCATCGCCTTCTATTAGTCGCGTGCGCTTGGCTGCGGGCGCACGACCGTCGCCCTAGATACAAATGAAAACTTCAATCATTCAACGTATTTTACGAAAATAATACATAATAATAGAAAACCATCATATCCCAGACGTGGGCAATCAATGCCTAGGACATCAATGCTGGACCCAGCTATAGCTTATTGACTAAAACTGGCTTTTTGTAAAGTTGTATATTTCCACAGGTCTAATTCCATTTAGCCTCCCTTTCGCGCGTAATTAGGACTACCAGGTTTACTCAAAAGAGGCATTAGTAAATAATTTTAGTCAGTGACATAGTACGAAACACGCCCCCATTGAAATAACATTAGAACTACCATGAATCTCAGCACAGATTTATCCGCGCTGAGATGCCTCGCGGTGAGACATGGGAACCCGCTTTCACAGTTTGACAGCCAAAGTGGACTTCGCAGAGCAGTAAAGTACAGTCACATCCAGTGCGACCTTGGCCCTATATCCTGTATGGGGATGATATTAATGGAGCGGGTGTAATTGAAAAGTTGACCTTGCGCGGTATTATTGGTAATGCAGGCGCAGCAAGAAGAGTAAACCACTAAACCCAGGCCTACATACAAGTGGTTTTCGATCCTCGGGAGGTTACAACCAGCTTGCATCAGATGTGATCATACTTTGATATTAAGGGGAGGCCCATCCTTCCCGTCAAATTGGATTTACAACCTTTCATAATAGAGCATACGACATCCTAGTTTATTTGAACCCACAAAACGCCGGGCTCAGGTTGAAATTAGACAAACTATAGTTATTACTACACCAAGGTCACACAGTTTTCAAAGCAGACATTTATTAGCGCTTGCTCCACTTTTATATTTTTTATGCAGTCGTATATTTGACCAACAGTATTTCAGTAAGGTCTTCAATATTGAACCATTATACAATGACTGAATTGTTATAACAGACAACAGTGTTGGTGAATGAACACAATTATATAAAAATTTAGTGTTACTTGTTCGTAATACACACGTTTTTCTTTAAATTATTAAATTAATATTATATTTATTTATTTCTCAGACGTTTACAATAAAATTGTGATGATGTTAGTTAGGCCCTTTATCGTACCCATTACAGTTGTACATGCGATTTATACGCCAAATATCGCTGGGGGCAAAACCATTTCTTTGTCCCATTATCGCCCCATTTAGTGGTTTCTGAAAAATATAATTTGACATGTTAGAACAAAGTTTAGAATAATGCCTTATATATTGATAACAAATCAATACCACATAACTTCTGTCACTAATGTTTATTAATTAAATTTAACTAGGTTGTTTAAAATGGCTGAAGTTCAATAAAACTTGGTTTTTTATAAGCCTTCCTCTTGGCATAGTTTTCTACACACACTTGCTTGATAACTTTTATCTTAGTTGTATAATATGCATATCAACCATAGGACTAGGGCAATAGATTCTAGTTTATTTAAGGTGAATATTATATGGATCTTGTAAACGAATGTAAATATCATATCATTCGGGTTGGTCAAAAAGTTAAATCAGTGTATTCGTGTATGCTTAGATTTTGAAATTGGTTTGCAAATCTTAAAACAGCCAATCTTCAAAGGAATCATACTTTTTATAAGTTATTGTAAATGTACTTTACCTTTGCCGTCAATGTAGGCTGCCCGTTTTTGGAGAAATCGTAAGGACCGTAATGCATTATGCTTCCATAATCGTACCTAACTCCGAATGAAGAAGTTACTTTGGAGGACATTATGCCGAAGTTAGCCGCTAAATCTGGAAAACATATTATAACTGTTGTAACAACTTTTTGGTGTCATATGTTTCATATCATTTTAGTCTCTTGTACACAGTTTTGTTGCTTGAAAGTGCAATTGGTATTATTTGCGTCACAAATAAATTCTATATGTGTATAAATATTAACAATTCCACCTACAGGAGTCGGTAGTTTTTCCCGCCCAATGATATTTAGCATCTAAAGTAGGCTAGACCCCCAGTCCACTGGCGTGTCGATAAGAAACCGTCTTGAATAGGTTAGTTCGTATAGTAAAGTAGGTTGTAGTGATTTGTAGCCCAATTATGTTTCAAGCGTTGTGTCAGGTTAACAGGTGAGCATATTAGCTACTAACACCAAATGATTACTAAATTCCCATGTGCAATAACTTCTTATTGTTCATGTTTCTGCACAAGCTAAAACCATATCAAAACAATCTTGAAATATAATTAAACGATTTTGAAACATAACTTCAAGCATAAATTGAAACGCTAAATCGCCATCTTGAATAGGTAAGATTAACGCTTCAATTTGGTACGCTAGCGCCTGTCCAGGACATATTGTAGACTGGGGATCTAGCCTGCTATAGATGTTAAATATTGTTCCCGACTAACCAAATCGGGAAATCATTATCAGCTTAACGTTCTTCTTAAACTATTTCGCTTTGTAAAATGTAATAATAATAATACAAAGTTTTGTTGTTAAAACGACCAATGTCACATTTACAAAATATACATTTTGAATCATTGATGTAAACAAGTCGTCGATGGAGCAGTATTTTTTGTTTTATTTCTAATCTTAACTAATGTTTACATTAATTTGAATAAACCCGCTTTGTTCTATCCAGTGCCTTCTGACTATATTGCCAATTAATTATTTGTATCAATGTTGGTACATCTTCTTTTGTCTGGCATTTCTAAAATATAAAAACTTACACATGTTTTTTCACATTGCTCTAGTATTTATCAATAATTAGGCCCTATTGTTTCACAATTGTAACACTTCTATCACGATTCAAAAAACATCAATTGTCATGCTTAACATGTTTAACTTTTAGAACACGTGTTTCGCATTATCCAAGGTAATGCTATTCGAATGTGTGCTGTTATCGTATAGGTTTATTTATTGAAGGTGCTGTGCCAAACACGTTTGCTCAATCCAAAATAAATCTAGCTTCATTTTTTTCTTTTAATCAGCTTTGCTGAAGGGTAGCTTATTGGTATTAGCTAGACACTAGTGACGATAGATACACGTGAAAGGGCTAACACTGCTGTAAGCTGATTGACTTCATCAACTCGATCTTCCCTTCAAAGTTCAAAATGTATAAAAACTACTTTGCTAAACGTAAGATAGGCAGCCTTTGCTTAATGTGTCTGAGCTTTTTTCTAGATTTTCGCCTGATTGCCATATTGTATCAAGTGATTTTATACACCTTCGATGATTGACTGTCGTGATTCAGTGGATTAGTAAGTTAAAAATTAGCGCGATGATCTCAAAACCCTCTCAGGCCTAAATTGAATCCGTGAAAATTAGTTAATTTTAAGCAAACAATTCGAGTTATTCATTTATTTTTTTTAAATTTATTTTTGAATTTAAGTATTTTTTAGTTTTTTTTTCAGGAATTTTGGAATTAAAATAAAAGCTCATTTTAGTCAAAATTTAATTTTAAATACACTCCTAAAACTAGATTTTCTTGGATTTTTTTTGCATATTTTGAATTTTTTGTATCTCAAATAATAGCAATACAAGAGATTTATTAAATTTCCGGGACAAACCGTTTTTTCTCCATTTTTAGCCTTTTTTCAGATTTTAACTATCAATCTTCTCTAAAATATTCACTTTTGGTCCTATTGAAATGTGGGGAAAATGTATTAATTTATTATTTACCCAAAAAAAAGGGGGGGGGGTCAAATAAAAAAAAACTATTATTTACCCAGATTAAAATTTTAAAACGTTTTGGGTCCATATGGTACCGTTGGGCCGGAAAGGGTTTTAACAAACTAGAACCAGCTACACTCACCAGTGTCCGGTTTAATGTTCTGCACATTTACTTGCACATAGGTATCCCGGTCTGACCTGCTCTGCTCATGCCAGAACCCAGCAGCGTGCATCATCTCGTGGATAACAATGCCCTTGTTGATGCATCCAGGAGTCTTGAGCTCCAGTATTTGCGCACCTGAAGGAGAGGACATCAGTTTTTTGTAATTTATTGCTGCACGTGATACTATAGCAAATAAATTATTTAAACAGTTATTAGTAGAGGAGCAAGAGGTATGATTTTATTTCCCGTGCATCTTTCGTGGAAGAGTTTTGCGGTAAGTTGTATTCTATTAGGTAGTAGGATACAAGTTTTTGCACTTTCCTTGCAGACCATGCTATGCTGCAGAGGGCGTCGGGGGCGTCGCGACGCCCTTACACGTTTTTAAGAGGAATGATTTTTTATCTCGTGTGCCTTCTTCGTGATAGAGTGTTGCCGGTAAACTAAATTTGTTAAGTAAGAGCAAACAAATTTATGCACTATTTTGCAGGTCCTGGTATGCTGAAAGGGCGTCGGGAGCGTCGCGACGCCCTATAACGTTTTTAAGAGGAATTATTTTTTTATCTCATGTGCTTTCGTGATAGAGTATTGCGGTGAACTGTATTCTATTAAGTAATGACATACAAGGTTTTTCACCAACCTTGCAGGTCCTGGCACGCTTCAGAGGGCGTCGGGGGCGTCGCGACGCCCTAAAACGGTTTTCTGAAAAGAGGAATGAATTTTTACTCGTGTACCTTTCGTGGTAAAGTGTTGCGGTGAATTGTATTCTATTAAGAAATAGCATACAAGTTTTTAGCACCTACTTGCAGGTCTTGGCACGCTTCAGAGGGCGTCGGGGCGTCACGACGCCCTACAACGCTTTTTTAAAGAGGGATTATTTTTATCGCATGTGCCTTTTGTGATACAGTATTGCGGTGAATTGTATTCTATTAAGTAATAGCATACAATTTTTTAGAAACTACCTTGCAGGTCCTTGTAGGCTTTAGAGGGCGTCAGGGGCGTCGCGACGCCCTTTAACGTTGATAAGATGCTTGATTTTTTATCACGTGTGCCTTTTGTGATAGAGTATTGCGGTAAACTGTATTCATTTAAGTAATATCATTCAAGTCTTTGAACCTACCTGCAGAGTCCTGGTACGATTCAGAGGGCGTTGGGGGCGTCGCGACGCCTATCACGTTTTTTAGAGTGATGTTTTTTATCTCGTGTACCTTCGTGATAGAGTATGCGGTAAACAATATTCTATTAAGTAATAGCAATCAAGTTTTTGAACCTACTTTGCAGGTCCTGGTACGCTTCAGAGGGCGTCGGGGGCGTCGCGACGCCCTATTATGTTTTTTATAATAAAGATTATTTTTTATCTCGTGTGCCTTTCATGATAGAGTATTTCGGTAAACTATATTCTATAAGTAATAGCATACAAGTTTTTAGAACACTACCTTGCAGGTCCTGGTATGCTTGAAAGGGCGTCGGGGGCGTCGCGACGCCCTAAAACGGTTTCTGAAAGAGTAATGAATTCTTATCTCGTTTACCTTTCGTGCTAGAATGTTGCGGTGAATTGTATTCTATTAAGTAATAGCAAACAAGTTTTTAGAACCTACCTTGCAGGTCTTGGCACGCTTCAGAGGGCGTCGGGGGCGTCACGACGCCTAAAACGTTGATAAAGATGCTTGATTTTTTATCTCGTGTATTTTTCGTGATAGAGTATTGCGGTAATCTGTATTCTATAAAGTAATAGTTTAAGTGTTTTATCACCTTCCTTGCTGTCTTAGTTTGCTGCAAGGACTCTTAAAAATCACTCTTAACAACGTTAAATGGCGTCGCGACGCCCCCGACGCCCTCTGAAGCGTACCAGGACTTGCAACGTAGATGCAAAAAACTTAAATGATATTACTTAATTGAATACAGTTTACCGCAATATTCTATCACGAAAGGTACACGAGATAAAAAACATCACTCTAAAAAACGTTATAGGTCGTTGCGACGCCCCCGACGCCCTCTGAATCGTACCAGGACCTGCAAGGTTGGTGAAAAAACCTTTTTTGTCATTACTTAATAGAATACAGTTTACCGCAATACTCTATCACGAAAGGCACACGTGATAAAAAATCAAGCATCTTTATCAACGTGAAAGGGCGTCGCGACGCCTCCGACGTCCTCTGAAGCCTACCAGGACCTGCAAGGTAGGTTCTAAAAACTTGTATGCTATTACTTAATAGAATACAATTCACCGCAATACTGTATCACAAAAGGCACATGCGATAAAAAATAATCCCTCTTTAAAAAAGCGTTATAGGGCGTCGTGACGCCCCTGACGCCCTCTGAAGCGTGCCAAGACCTGCAAGGTAGGTGCTCAAAACTTGTATGCTATTTCTTAATAGAAGACAATTCACCGCAACACTCTAGCACGAAAGGTACACGAGATAAAAATTCATTCCTCTTTTCAGAAAACCGTTTTAGGGCGTCGCGACGCCCGACGCCCTCTGAAGCGTGCCAGGACCTGCAAGGTTGGTGAAGAAACCTTGTATGTCATTACTTAATAGAATACAGTTCACCGCAATACTCTATCACGAAAGGCACATGAGATAAAAAAATAATTCCGATCTAAAAAACGTTATAGGGCGTCGCGACGCTCCCGACGCCCTTTCAAGCATACCAGGACCTAAAAAATAGGTGCAAAAAATTTGTTTGCTCTTACTTAATAAAATATAGTTTACCGCAACACTCTATCACGAAAGGCACAGGAGACAAAAAATCATCCCTCTTAAAAAACGTGTAAGGGCGTCGCGGCGCCCCGACGCCTCTGCAGCATAGCATGGCCTGCAAGGAAAGTGCAAAAAACTTGTATCCTACTACTAATAGAATACAACTTACCGCAAAACTCTTCCACGAAAGATGCACGGGATACCTGTTGCCCCCTACTTTATTGATGGTTTGGTGTTTTGATGCAGATCAAGCTTCTGTCTGAGCAATAGACTATAGCAAATAGCTATAGACTTTTAACTTTGAAGTGACACGTCATCTTCCATGGCAATGCCATTTTCGATTATTGGTACAATTTCAAAAATAAATAATAATTATTATTATAATTATACTAAAAATAATATTTTTATTATTTTTTAATTTTTTTAAATTGAAGCAAAAACTAATTTGGAACAATATAGAAATACATTTCCTCCCACTAAGCTAAATGGCCCATCAGAGGGTCACATAATTGTTAATGCTATCACATCACATTCGTAGCGTAAGGCTTAATACAATGAAACCAATTCAAAAATTCTGGTGTATACATGATCAACTGTATAGCAATGGCATGTGTACACCAGAATGATCCGAGAAGCCATCGAAATTGAGAAACGGCCCATGAATATGAACAAACAGATCGATAGCACACGTCTTTCTGTCACTTGGAAACCAGTTTTAAAAACTCTAAAAATCACTCCGAAAATTCCTGCCAGTATTTCATCTACACAACGAGATCCAAACCTCCTTCTGGATGCCGTTAATTTAATCGCAAATAGACCAGTCACCAGAAGCCAGAAAAAACTTCATCACAACCAAACCCAATCAATCATCTCAATAAAGATAATAATAGACCAATCACAAGAAACCAAACAACGTCATCTTTACAACCAAATCCAAAAGTACAACTTGTTACCAGTAATCTACCAGTCACCAGAAGTCGCACTAGGTTACAATTAAATTTTAAATGCCAAACACATTAGTTTAAATAATAATATTATCTTTCATATAGCTTTGTTGCCCTCTTTGCATCTTCATTTCATATTACATGTGTTTTGTTTAATAAATAAACAGTTTTTTTAAAAAGTGGGGTGCAATCTCCACGAAACGTCAAAATGTGTTATTATTTTAATTAATTGTTGTTATTTGTACGTGGTCTATACCTAAAAATGTCGTGTTATACATCATACGACCATGAAAGCCTTCATAAATTAGGTCAGGGTTCGCGGTTTCAGTTCAGGTTCAGGTTTCAGGTCAGTACGAATGTTTTTGTCAAACGGTACAAAACTGGAAAATACTCGTATTTGTACCGTTTGACAAAAAAAATCGTACACCAACTGTTATTTTCAGAAAACGATTTAAGCTATAGTCAAGTTATAGCTAAAGGTGTTCAAAAACCATGTCCAGAAAACCGATTCTCAAAATTTAATTTTGAACTAGATTTGTATATTACACTTTTGTCCAAAAATCTAAATATAATTTCCAAAAGTGAGGTTATGTCCCGCCCAAAAAAATCATTTTTTTGAGGTTATGTCCCGCTTTCATTCAGCAAACTTTTCAGACATGTTTCTTCGACTTTCAAATTATCGGCCAGAGGTGGTACAATAGCCTTAACCTTCTGTATTCTGTTGCTGTCCGCATCGGCTCATGCGATTGGGGCGCAAGCACACGCAGATCCAAAGTCGTATGACACCGGCTTCAGTCTTCATTCTAGAGACGTAAAGCAACACCAATCAATCAAATTACCTGTGTTTTGAAGTCCAACATTAGACAAACAGCCGCGCGTGCTACGTTGAATGTTTACGTAGTTTTTCTGTGTGGTCCTGGGTACCCAACGTACACACGTCCGAGCTGAATAGTCTCTTATTGCGGCTTGTATCATTGCCACATCTGACGAGCCTGTAAAAGATAAAACACCGCATGCTTTTGAACTATATAATATGGCAATTAAGTTTCATTAAAACACCGCATGCTTTTGAACTATATGGCAATTAAGTTTCTTAAAAATCTACATTTGATATATTGCTTTTCGATTAAAATTAGAACATAATATAAGCCTATACTCATAAACACATTCCCGCTTTATATGTTTTAGGCCGCTTCGCGACCGCTTTTTCTAGTCGCGTTGATGGATTACAAATTTGACGCAGATAACATGCGAGATAACAAATATTATAAGTGAAATTTTGACGATCTTAAATACTTTTCAGACTGTATGAAAAGTCTTAATTTACAGATTTTAATATTCTCTTGTGTTTTTTTTTCAAGATCAGAGTACCATAGAGAAAGTAATGAACTATATCGAAATAGATGTAAAGCAAGGAAATAAAGTAAAGGAAATTAAAGTATGTGATGGTAGATTACAAAATTTAATTTTTTCGTTGTACCCTGAAACGTGGCAATGTACAACTTAACATTATACTACATTTGTTACTTCTCAGCGTGCAAGCTATATTAAGGATTTCAAACGGTTTAGATTGGCATTTGTTTTGATAAAAAATATGAGGTAAATAATAAATGGTAGAGCTTTTTACTATGTATCATACGATTAGTTTAAATATAAAGTGGGAGTAATAACATATCCTGATTGTTTTTACATTTTAATGTTTGTGACTCTTACATGAATAACCGTTTAAAATAATCGAAATAATATGTTGCCTTCAGCTACAATCTACAAGAACACTTCTCTGATAATATAGGTTGAGTGTGTTTTTTTCGTAGCTGGTTAATCTACATTATCTACTAGTACGAATAAGTTATTCAAATATTAGCAAATAAATGTTTGTGGTATTTATTTTGAACTGCAGTGCCGAATTGATTATTATTTTTAAATGAATAGATGGTTGCTGGATGCCAAAAAACACGTTTCTGAAAATTTAATTCTTAAAGCATCAAGACAAGTTATTATTTTAATGAAACATGTAATTAAATAAATAAATAAATTTTATTTGGAGTCTTCCCACTCAGTTATATAACTGATTTTCAGTGGGGGACTTTAAATCAAAGCGACCAAGCCTACCCTGTAGGCCCCGACGCAATCGACGAGTGAGCGATAACCAACCAATAATAATAATAATAATAATAATAATAATAATAATAAATAATAGGAAATATAGCAATCAGTGGTATGGACAGTGCGAACACCCGCGGATCAACGCTAGAATCAACAAGGCCGATTCAGAACAACTCTGAAATTTATTATGTGCTTCGTTGCTAGGACGGCTCTAAAGTCACCGTTTACAAACTCCTAAGACAAGAACTGATGGACTTAAGTCCAAATCAGAAGTTAAAAAACTTCTGACTTTGACGGGAATCGAACCCTGGACCTTCTGCATTGGAAGCAGATACGCTAACCACAAGACCAACGAGCCACACAAACTTAACTTACTGAAGCCTGGACCTATGGTGTACGGAATGACTGCACCCGGCCAGCGTGATGCTGGGCTTATAACCCCGTTCCGAGTGAGAGGAAGAATGATATCGCCCTCAAAAATGTTGCCATGTTGATATAAGATGCGTGCTGTGTCGTCCACCAGATCTCCGCCAGTCTCGGGCGTTGGCATTGCCAGTGACATGACCAGCAGGGAACAAAACACGGCGAAGCCAAGGAAAGCCATCGTCATTGAAGAAATTCTGTAAACTTAAGATATAATTAGGGACCCTGAGAAATAGCAAATAAAAGTTCTAATTTCATCATAGAAAATCTTCAATTTCCGTTTATAAACTCAAGGTTAAGAGCAAAATGAACACGTATTACACATGAACGAATATTTAGGCCATATAAAGTTAACTTAATTGGAATTAGCTAGGCGTGTTCGTTAATAATATTTTCAACTGTCATGGTGACAACTAAAGTTACAACGCTGACTGGCGTCGGTGCAGGGCTGAGATCGAACGGCTTCTCCCAGTGGAGGTTGATGCTACGTCGTGTCCAGCACTTAGGACCACTACGGAACATTTAGTGGCAGTACTGAAGAGGGATGTGGCTGTTGCGGTCCCGGTACGTGCGATCGACTCTTCCCGCCCTGCTCTACATGGTCATATTGTTGATCTCATTCGTCAGAAAAGGAGAATTTATAATGCCTTTAAGGTTGCTCGTGATCCTGACCCCTAAACCTGAATGGAACCGATTGAATGCACTTGTTTGCCGCGGCATTGTCCAGTTCCGCGAGCTTCATAGACGGTCGTTTGCGAGTCGCTGGACTACAAGGACGGTTCCTCATTTTGGCGCACCTTCAAGCGTATCACGGGTCAGTCCACTCGCGCCATCGGACCCCTCATTGTCAACGACCGAGTGTGTGCGTCGTCTTCCGACAAAGCGCAGGAGTTTGAGACTTCTCTTGTGGGAGTTTATCAGTTTCCCTAGGACGCGCTCTTTGACGACGACTTCAGAGAGAGGGTCGAACTGTATCTTGCACACCACGAACCGTCCTTTGCTTCCCATGACATCATCCCAGATGAAGAAGTTCTCCACCCCGACCTCGTCCAGGATATCAGCGCGGAGGAAGTTCTGTCTGCTATACAACACGGACGGAGCTCATCGCCAGGTGCTGATGGTATCACCAGACTGATGCTTCGCCAGGTCCCAGCCAAGTTCGTCTCTCACCTCGCTACTCTCTTCTCTGGGTGCCTCCGATTGGGCTACTTCCCTCCTAGTTTAAAATCTGCTGTCATCGTCATGATTCCAAAGAAAGGACAGCCACCAACGAACCTAGCTAGTCACCGGCCTATTAGTCTCTTGAACGTTGTGGCAAAGGTTCTTGAGAAAGTGATTCACTCTAGGCTGGTTGCTTTTGCTGACCGCCTCCACATCATCCCCGAGTCACAGTCCGGCTTTCGGACAGGTCGCTGCACGACAGACCCCCTCATCAAGCTGGTGACGGAGATTTCAGGGGCGTTAAACGATGGCCAGTGTGTGCTTGCTATTTTTCTGGACATATCACGCGCCTTTGACAAGGTTTGGCATGACTGGCTCTGTTACAAGCTGCTGCAACTAAGAGTCCCTTTTGTAATGGTGCGCTTCATCCGAGCTTTTCTCACGGGACGTCTCGCTTGTGTGCGTGTTAACGATCAAGTATCCCGCTCGTTAACCCCTCTTTCTGGCGTGCCTCAAGGTTCCTGCCTCTCTCCTCTTCACTACCTGATCTACTGCCACGATATTACTTCTCCTTTGTCCCGATATTAACCTTAGCCCTCTATGCAGACGACACGGCCTACTGGTGCAAAGGGCGCACAGCGAGAGAAGTCTTCCGCCGTCTACAGCGCCAAATTTAAGCTCTCGGAGCTTGGATGCGTCGTTGGCGTGTATTGCCGAACGCCTTAAAGACACAGCTTATCCTTTTTCACCACCGGCACAAAACTCGGAAAATGTCTCAACGACCACTCTGTCAGTCCATCTCACTTTAGGGCGCTACGGTGTACCCTAGTCGGTCTGCCAAGTACCTTGGAGTAACCTTTAGAGACATTCTGAACTGGAGTGCTCATTGCCGTGACGTCATCAACTGTGCGCGGTCGAGACTAAATTTACTTGTGATGCTTCGTAGGCGACTTTCTGGATGCAGCTTTAGTACTCTACGACACACTTATAAATCTTTCATCCGTCCCCTCTTTGAATACGCGGCCCCGGCGCTGACACCCATCTTTGGAGGATATCTCCAGCAATACTTCTCGCTGGAGCGAAGGATCCTTCGCCGCCTCGCGCGGCTTCCTCCGATGACGCGGAATGAAAACGTGTATACACAAACCGGCGTCGGTGGTATCAGCTCTCGACTCGACACCCTCGCAGGGGCTTACGTGCAACGTCTTCACGTAGGCGGCAGGAATGAGCTTCACGACCTAGTTTCGCGTCCTCGAGCCTTCAGACCTCTACCTTGCTTCAAGTACCCTTATCCGCCTTTTGCCTTTTAATTTGTCTAACTGTATAAATGTCATGTTCTTTGTCGTCTTTCATGTAATGTTTAACTTGTAACTCTGTTATCACTGTGTCAGGCTACAGATGGCCACACTTGCCCTGCATTAGCCTTCCTGCCGTATGGGCAATTTAACTTCAATAAATAATAAATAGTAAGCAGTCCAGCCCGCGTCGGACGCTAATAATCGACAATGTCTTAATAAAAAAATTAATTCGTATTAGGATTCTACCCACTCAGTAACCTAACTGATTTTCAGTGGGGGACTTTTAACCAAAGTCACCAAGCCAACCCTGCAGGCTCCGACGCAATAAACGAGTGAACGATCACCAACCAAAGATCGATATTTTTAATAGGAAATATAGCAATCAGTGGTATGGACAGTGCGGACACCCGCAGATCAAAGCCAAAATCAACAAGGCCGATGCAGAACAACTTTAAATTCATTATGTGCTTCGTTGCTAGGACGGCTCCAAAGTCACCGTTTACAAAATTCCTAAGACAAGAACTGAAGTCCTAATTAGAAGTTAAAAAACTTCTGACTCTGGCGGGAATCGAACCCTGGACCTTCTGCATTGGAAGCAGGAAGGCCAAACACAAGACCAACGAGCCTCACAATTTTATATTTACCTTTGTTTCTGCAGGATCTGTATAGAGTCACCCCTAGTACAGAAGTATGTAAATATTTGAGACTGTGAACCTCAGCCTCTTCTCTACTGATGCATGTGCACTGTTTTCCACACTATATATAGCAGGCGACTATTTAATAGCCAAAATTGCA
>JAMZAV010011390.1:0-32629 GCA_024449915.1 Sweltsa coloradensis | reverse complement strand
CGTTTTGTTAAAATTTGCAGCCATACCTAGTTGGAAACTACATTAGGCCTAATGCTTAAACTTTGATGAATGAGTCACAATTTGATTTCATGCTAACCACTACTGGAGTTTAGTAATATGAAATGTCACAGTAAGCCCATGGATCGTTAATCAAATTCTGTTAATGAAAACTAAAATCAGATCCACTTTTCTTAAATTTATTGCTAAAATAAATTGTGCATATGACTTGAGCGAGTTCCTATTATTGATCTTGATGTTCCAGGCCTCTCCGCTGCACTACCTTCATCTCATGCGACCGTTAAAGACTTCGCCAACGAACTTCTACATCACACTTGAACATCTGAACCACGTCTTCGAACCTCGAGATCACCATGGAACTTCTGTTGTCCACAATTGTCAACGTCACACATGGTAATAATAATCTTTGTTCTTTACGATCAGTTAAAATATCATATCTTTATTTTTTAACTGTTTTGGATGAGTTAAGTTAGCCTAGGGGATGTGAGGATTTAAGTCCCATGCAGGTCAGAACTAGGTACAGGTAGGAGGAGGAAACGGTGTGACTTCACCCTCCTAGGCCCTACCACCTTACGCCCTACGTGGTCTAATTCGCCTATGAAGTCACGTCGCAACCTTTTACCGACACCACACCTTGCCCGAAGGACCCGACCAGCGCCAGAGTGTGATTCACTCGTGACTCACCAATTGGAGCCACTTTAGGTCGGGGGTGGTGTAGGTGAAGGGTTGCGACGTGACTTCATAGGCGAATTAGACCACGTAGGGCGTAAGGTGGTAGGGCCTAGGAGGGTGAAGTCACAAAGTGGCGCCCAAACGTGGGGCTTTACTGGCTCAAAACAATGAATTTAAATTACAACAATGAAGTTAGGTTTCATGTGAAGTTAATGATCGGATCCGAATTTAGGCAAAAGAAAAATACATACATGAGATACCAGGGTTACAATAAAGATACAAGTAAACACCCAAGCTCTACTCATCCAAGTCCTCTCTGTCTCACTACAAAGTCCGATCCTGTTCCTTGGTCTTGAGTGAAGAGGGGGGGGAAAAGATGTGGCTGCAAGCGGTGACGCGCTCCTGCGCGTAGGTAGGCCTAGCCTACGGGGAAGGCGTCCAGTGGCGGACGCGGACCTGGCGTCCGGCTGCTTCCTTCTCGGCTACTCGCCCAGAATGTTTAATTTAGCTTACCACAGCCCCAGATGTTCTCGTAGAGGGAGAGATGCCCTTGGTCTGGCATCGTGGTGTTTACTCACCACGTGGTCTTATACTTTATCGGCACTAACACGTGCACCCTATCTCGACACCGCAAAGCCAATCCGAAGATGGGAACTATAAACTTGATGTGAGCTCATGCTCCCCGCAACTCTGTAGTTGTTTAGAATTTACCGTGCACTCGCCGGGTCGTCATTGTTAGACGTACTGTTGTCGGTTCCCCTTTACATAGGGTACACCAAAAACGCGTCGGATACTTCCGAAATAGGTTTCAACAAAATAAAAGAGGTTAGAAAAAGACCAACTCCCTAGCCCTAGTCGGCCACTCCGTGATAGACGGAGGCTCCACGACCATGATGGCGCTCGCAGGGCAGGTCACCACGCTGGCACTACACGTGCACCCTCGGACTCAACCGTCCGGTTCCAAAGCGTGACCCACTGTGATCGAGGTGGTTGCTCCTGCCTGCCTTGCCTCGTCCGGGGTTTCTGCTCGGCCTCGCCATCCGGTCACGTGTGTCTCTCTGGACACTGCCATTGGTCAGCCTTCTTGATTCAAACTTCCGCGGGTCGTTCCGGGTTCGCGATTCGTCGACTACAAACTTCGCGAAAATACACATTTCCGTTGGTTTTGTCACCAACGTTGCCATTTATGCTTGCCGCATTCCACAACCCTTGCTCGCTGCCGTCGAAAGTTGAAGCCAACACACTTTTCCAGGACGTTCCGTATTTAACATGGGGTGACGTCACTTCTAGGCCACTCTGGTAAACCCGAAACCAAAAACATGAGCCTCGGCTCCACACTTCACCTTCCACACTTTCAACCCTAAGGTTGGCCTTTGCATGCCTAGATGCAGATTCACACTGGCTTGAACAAGTTAGAAAAATATGACTTAAGGCCTTGAAAATATTGAAAGTCCCACATGATATGAAATACATAGATAGGTTTAAAACAGTGAAAAATATAAAAATACAAGGGGTAGGGCTGTAACGTTACAACGGCGTTCTCACTCATGTAAGTCCCAACGAGTTCTATCGAACAGATTGTGATTATATGCACAGGAACCACTAGCAAGTATGTCCAACGAGTTGTATCGAACAGATTGGGATAATATGAACAGAAACCACTAGCACGCAAGTCCAACTTGTTCAACCAAACAGATTGGGATTAATGCACAGATGCCAACGAGTTCATTCGAACAGATTGGATAATATGCGCAGATACCGCTATAGAATTTTCTCAGTATTGGTAAACGTACCAGTCCGTCCCTTTTAATGTAAAACGTTTACAATTAAACTACTTCTTAGGGTCCTTTTTGTTTGAATTAAAACTATAGCTTGCTGATGGCTACCTCACCGTGTCGGGAAGTTTAAAAGGGGCTAAATATGAATTTTTCATTCAACTCAGTTACGAACCACACTACCAGTAAACAATTCTATATGGGCTGGTATTAATTTTTTGCATTCTTACAATTAACATTTAAGCATGTTACATTATCATAGCCTTTCGTTTACTCGTAATCATGTCATCACGAATGTAGTATAGGAAATTTGGTTCTTCTATAACTAAACTATGATGTTAAATTATAACAAAATTTTATTTACTAGCAGTAATATACACAGTCCCCTTTATAATATTTGAATAGTTACAGAAAATACCTATTTTTGCGGCGGTCCCCAAGATCATTTGAATGGCCCAGCACTCGACACTTAATGATTTAATGTTAGATCAATAAATATACAGTGCCCCTAACTGATAAGTATTTAACGACAATGGTTTTTTCTTCACAGTGCTTTGAGGAAAGGGTCTCGGGCCCCGCGGGGCCCATGTTTCGTAGCGTACACCTCAAGGAAATTTCGTTGAACGGAATTTATGGCTGCAATCCATGGACGGACTCGCACCGTCTTGGATTCAACCTTCCTCAACGCTGCTGCCACTTTGAACTTCCAAGATGACGGGGGAAATATGGTGCACGTCTTCTACGAGCAAGGTAGTTCCTAAAATTTTGTTATTTTTATGGTCTAGTGGCCCTCGTTGGTAGTTCAAAGTCAGAAGGTCCGGGTTTGATTCCTGCTTCTGGCAAGGGGTTTTTTTAAAATTTAATTATTTTTTAAAAAAAATTTCACGTTTCTAAAAATTATAATAACAAATCGGTAGCCAGCAGCACTTCGCGGACCGGTAGCAACCTGTCTGTGGCCCCCGGGTTTTGGAACCACTGTGCTATTGTCTTCAGATGATATAAATAAAAATCCAAAGCTAGAGTGAGGAATTACTACTTGTTTTACACACTATCTGTATCATGATGATTTATTGCAAATAATTGCAGCCAAAAATGCTGGCATATAAAGAAGATTTGCAAATAATCATGTACTAGCTATTTGTATATTATTTATTTCTTGAGTAGACGCATGGATTTAGCATTTTGTACTAAAAATACTGCTTAATTAGTACAATTTGTAAACTTAACAAAAGCTTTTTCTTTACTGAAACTTCGATTTTACCATTGATATTACCACTAGAAATTTGTTGTATACTGGTTAGGGGTTTTTTCCTTTTTGGGGCAAGAATTGATATTCTTAATTGGCTTTACCTTAGTTTCCATTGTGTTCTTTATCTTTTCAAGTGTAAGGACCTGGAAACCTTATTGACCAAAGTTATGGTTTCGCAGCCAAGTGCTTATTCTGAGACAGGAAATAATTGTGCTACATTTGATGTTTAAAACAAACGTAGGTTTGGAAATATATTTTTGTATCTTAAAACTATTCTTTAACAAGTGACTGGTTGGTCCGGTTTTACTCGATCATTTTTCTTACAGTGTTTTCTGCTTGATTTCAGATCCAAAGCTCGTCGGAGAGAAGACATCGCCGGTATTGCGCCCCGTGATTGAAACTGCTGCGCCCTGGCCCAGGTTTTATTTTGAGGTTTCCTCGGGCGTCAAAGACAATGTCGGGAACAAGTATAGGCAGTCCTAGACAACACGCATCCAGCGGCCGCTACCAATTTACTGGCCATCGGCCAAGAAACGTCTACGAAGCAGAGACGTTTTTAACGTGGAGTCAAGAATCTTGGAACATCCGTGAACAAATATTTCACAAACAAATCTAAAATGTAAGCAATTTGTAACGTGGAACAGTAAGATCAAATCATAAACAAACAATTTAATTAAAATTTGGGAGCACGTGCATAAAACAGTTGAAAATAGAGCTTTAAAAGGGGAGCATTTTTCACCTCAAAATTTTCCATGAAGCAATTTTTTGATTTTTGAAGCCTCAAAGTAAGAAGCAAAATTCTGTTTTTTTTATGCATACTGCCCTCAATTGCTATTATTTATTTCATCTTTAAGCAAGACCTACTGTATTTAACATAGTTCAATCCGACAAGTACTAGTTTTAGTAGGTAGTTTTTCCTTTTGAAATCTTTTTCCATAAAAAGTAAATTTCTACTTTTTTTTTCTGGTATTAGAATAGTATTTTCCTATTGAAGCCAAGCTTTCTACTATCGTTTTTATGCAAGCTAGTATCATTTCATTTTATGGGTTGCTGCCTGATTTGGTGGCAATAATAATAATACGTTTTTTGGGATAGTAACATGACATTTGCCTGCAAGCGAGAGACCCTGCATTTTCCACGTTTGGCAAAATATATAGCAGTCGCTGAATTAGCATCCGAAACCTATAATGCTGACAAAATGCATCACTTTGCTAGTATGGTATGTTGTCATATTATAATTTTGCTACAAAGATGCCAGTTTGAATATTAAATACTCAAGGTTAGCACCAACATAGCAAAAGTAATATATTTGACATTCCAACTTTCATCACTTCTTTCAACTGTGATGATAATTGCTATAATTACAAAAGTTTTTTTGATAATTTATTATTCTGTTACACATGTAAACAGGTTCATTTGTTTTTATAAATTCAAAAATTCTAACAAAACTGGGGTTCAAAGCCCGTCTCCCGTTTGGGCTATGCGGACATCAAGTTGTCGAGTACTGGAGTGTTTCCCAATCAACCAAATCAAGAAATGACACAGGATATTTTAAATTATCATCTCACATCTTGTAATAGAAAAAACTGAAAACATATCTACAATCAAGCCCTCTAAGTCTTCTTAAACTTGACAAAACCTTATTTTACTTTGTTAAAAGAGAGTTCTTTATAAGTGAGCTCGACTGTAGGGGACTCAAAAACGCGTCCCTCGAAAACGACAAGATTTGTCGTTGCTCCACTGATCGAGTGATCGTCCTAAAAACAGCAGGCCACCCAGTCGCCTCGGAGCCATCGCAGAGAAAAAAATCGAAAGGTAGGTAATTTCTAGTATTAGACTGAAATAGGCCGTTCTGAAGGGCATTACAATGGCAAAGTATAATTTAAATTATTTTTGGAAATTCAGCTACCGCCTTTGGCACCAAGTTTCCGTTTCCGAAACTTTATAAATATAATAAAATAAAAGAGTTAATTCCACTAAAGTGTTTTAAATACCATGCAATGGTTAGCAAAAGTTCTTGATATACCGGCACTGTAGTAATCATTAATCTATCAAGGGCACAATGAATATGAGTTTGAATCTGGATGCACAACAGTCAGTCTCTTGCATACCACTGCACAAGTGTGAAATGGATACACTAACTTACGGAGCAATAAACTTGGAGGCTGCCATAGAAAATATCTGAAGACTCATCTCTATGGTTGCGTTCCGTTAACTGCAGGACGTACTGAACCAGTAAACCAGCTAGTGTCATGGCGGCGTTGCTTCCAAAGTTAATCAATTGCTTTATTTGTCCAGAAAATATGAGATGATATTGCAGTGGACTCTAATAGAAATAATTCGGGATGAGCTAAGAAAATTTATTTGCGAGCTTACACCTATTTTTAATTCATAGCTTGCAAGTTGCAACTAATGGGTCAATGACTTTAGGCCTAGGCTAGATGACTGTTTTCAATATTTCGCCAAGAGAATAATTTATTTAATCGAGAATAAACGTGAAATCTTATTTCTCTTCGGGTTTACCCTAATTAATTAATATTATGTTTTAAATTAACTGCACGATTATTTTTCCGACGGCTGCATTGCTTGTGCTGGATGTTGCAAGCTGGAACCATTCCGTTTTCTAGGCCTACTGACCGCGCAGGCTAGCACTTTTGTTTACTCTGCCCCCCAGTAGAGCCAGCAGGTAACGGAATGCAAGTTGTATATTTTGTTACCACTTGACCAGCTGACTCTTACTCTAGTGACAAGCTACTTTGTTTTTACTTTCATGCAAACATCTAAATTTGATACTGAAATTATGGAATTGTATAGACATTTCAGACATCCTAGTACTAGTTAAACAAAATCCCAGAACAGAATATTATTTTTTTTATTTACCAGTATTGCAACAGATGACTTTACAGAGGCAGATAGATATATTTATGGTAAAAAGGAAAATTTTCACTGCTAAAAAACTGTAAATAATAAATAATTTTTAACATCAATTCTCCGCTTTAGGGCAGAGCCAAACAAAGATGCAAATAAGTCCCACCACAAATAGATAGGCCTACCTGTGTATGGGATTCTCATAACTACATTTTATTACAATCTGCAAGTCATTTACAAGATATTGCATCCAAGTTTTTTTTTTTAATATCAGGGATGAGAGAGATATAAACTATAAAGCTTTCAACTAAATGGTGAATTATTTTCACCTCTTTTGACCCATGGTTAAAAACAAAATTTTATTTTCAAACGAAATACTTGCCTCTTCTTATAGATAGACCAGTCAATAAATTCAATTATTTTCCCTAGCAAAAATGTGATAACTTTGAGGTAGGCTATTAGTTTAATTAATTTAAAGGCCAGCTTTCTCGGATTTTGGCCCTTTTACGCTCACAGTAACACGTTGCATAATACCACGTATCGTAAGTCGAAACCCACCACTTTGAATTCAAACCATTTTCAAATTTACCGGTTTTTTTGTCCGTTCGAAGTTCGATTGATCGAGAGAAGAGACCGTCCGCAAATTATCGATATCGATACTGCTCATTTCTAAAAGACGGCCATTGTGTTGATGAAAAAATTTGTGAAGGGTTGGTTAAAAAATCGACTGATATTAAGGTAATTTTAAAATTATTATCATAATTATTACATTTTAAAAAGTTCCTCTTATATGAGTAAATTTTTAAACCCCTTTTCCTAGGATGGTGCCATTCCTGTTTTCATAATTCTTGTGATCATTGCCATATTTGCAAAGGGTTTACGTCAGCTTTTTTGCCTGCCCTTGAGCCTGCCTTGAGCCTAGAGAATGCTGCAACCAGCCTTTGTGTGGTTTTTCTCCCCTTTTTTTTTGTTCCAAATAAGTAATTTCCAAATATCAAAATATGTAGGCCTAGCCTAAATAGCTAGGGCCTACCTATCTAGGCTTAGGGGCCAGGGCCTAGGCCTACGCTAAGAGAGTGGCTCAGGTCCCGACGGGTCGTGGATTTTGTCATTTCCGCGTCAATTTTGGCGATCCCGACTTACGTATTATGCGCATGCGCGCGCACTTAGAAAATTCTCCTCTTACCGCCCCCCGAAAATACGAAAATGTTTATTAAACACAACTAAAACAATAACCCAAATCGCTAGTGAAATGTGTAGGGGCCTAGCCTATTCAATATTAATGCTTTGGTTTTTTAGCCTATTACTGAGTGAGTAGACTCTAAATACGAATTTATTTATTTGTTTGTTTATTGTACAGGCTAGTAAAATGTGTAGGCTAGGCTATTAATGCTTTGGTTTTTTAGCCCAGAGTGAGTAGAAATACGAATTTATTTATTTATTGTGTAATTTTTTTAAAGAGGGTAGAGCTAGCCTAGGCCCTACTAATTAAAAGTTAGGTTATCTAAAAGTAAACAAATAGAATTTAAAGAAACTGGAGTCGAAATTATTCCTCAGGCCAGACATACCGTAACGGTCTCACATAACCTTAAAAGATTGTTCATGGGACTTCGGGGCTGGGTTAGGCCTACTAGCTAGGTATTCCTTTTGGGATTATTTAATTAACGCACAAAAACCTAGGCCTTAAGATATCCCAGGCCTAGGGTCCAATGTGCCAGTTACGGAATGGTTAAGAAAATTCTGACGTTTCTGTCTTGATATCTCGTAGAAAAATAACCTCAAAGTGTTGATCGCCATTTTAAAACATATTTGTAATCCTATTTGGGCAATTAAAAACAAAATACAGCCAATGATATGAACCCGTAAATGAATAATACCCAATATGAAAACACGCAACACAAATTTTAGTAGCGGAATGATCCCGTTCTGTTTTATGTCAGTAAAGGAAGGGTCTGAAGCCAGTGACGGAATGAAATAAAAATGGCGGCGACAGCAAGTGTTTTCGGGACGACGAAACTTACGAAACGCGGGTTGTAAATGTATGCTTTGCGTACAATTACCTCAAATTTAATTATATTTCTAATAAAACCTGACCAATGATTTAATTTCTTCTCATTTTGTTTTATTGCACTACTGTTATATTCGCATTTTCTCCCCCTAAGTAGGGTATTTTGTCGCTCAAGGCCCAGGCTAGCCTAGGTTATGCAAAAACGTAGCCTAGGGCTATTTAGTTTTGCTGGTCCTATAATCAAAAGGGTTTTTAAAAAATTTGGCAGGCCTAAACAAAAGGACATAGCCCTAGACAGAATATTTTCAATTCCGGTTGTCTAGGTAGGGGCTTAGTTTAGGCCCTAGTGTCCAAAGCAGCTAGGGCCTAGCCCAGGACTTTGAATAGGGTAGGGCCTAGCCCATGCCTTGGTAGGCTAGGTCTAGGCCTGTACAAAATAAATTCTAGCCTACCAGTAGGAAGGCCTAGGATATTAAAAAAGCTAGGACCTAGGCTACCCTAAAACAAAGTCCTGGGCTAGGCCCTAGCTAGCTTTGGGCACTAGGGCCTAACTAAGCCCTACCTAGACAACCAGAATTGAAAAATATTCTGTCTAGCTTATAGCATCGGGTCTAGGTAGGCTACAGAGGCTAATGCATGTCTAGGTAAAGCCTAGGGTCTTCCTACATTAATTTTTAGGTCACAGGACTGCATGCCATTCAAACCTGTGGGCCTAGCTACTGGCATAGCGGCGTTTATTAATCATGCAAAAAACTGAAGGTCGATGCACCCAAATTTCACAACAAAAAAGACACTGGAATGAGAAGCTCAATTATTGTGCATCATGCAGTTAGTAGGAGATGCGTTAACGTTACCTCACCATTTACCAAGCAATTGTGCAACAAACTTAAAAAATAAGTAGGTCGAAAGGTAAAAAATAATAACACAATTTTAAAGAATGAATTGTAGGCTAGGTAATTATTTAGTATGCAGCTTACCGAGAAAAAAGGTCCTTAAAATTTTCGTACCGTTCAAGTAGTGTAATTAATGGTTTTTTAATTCATTTTCAGTTGGTGCATTCTAAACTTTCAACTATAATTGAGTTATCAACTATTTTTGCTGGGGAAAATAGGTTGGGGGGGAGGCGCAAAGTGCCATGGCGATGTTAGTAGCTAACCAGTTTATAGCAACGTTTGAATTTTGGTAGGTTTTCTTTTGTTGCTGTTTTAGTAACAAAAAGTACCATCAAAACCTTTAACGTTGCTATAAAGTGGTAATACACAAACCTCGCCACAGCGTTTCAAAGCCCGCCCCTCCCCCCCAACCTACTTTTCCCAGCAAAAATCCACTGGTAAACCCGGGAACTGGTAATTACACAAATAACATCAATTAAAAGTTGAAAACTTTACAATGCGCCAACTGAAAATGAATAAGAATCATAATTTTCACCTACCGTAGGCCCTACTTGAACAAGGTGAGAAAATTTTAGGCCGTTTTTCTTGGCAAACTGTATACTAAATAATTACTGTAGCTATGCTATTTTTTAATAATGTAAAAGTAAAACAAAAGATTTGATACAAATGTGTTTTCAAGAAAAAAAACCATTGTCGTTATATTACATTTTTAGACTATATTTTTAATTGATTATTCTTTTGAGTCTAAAACGCAACGGATTTTTTTTGAAATTTCAGCTCGGAATCTGTTTTTTACGTTCGGCCGTTTTGCAGTGCTCAGCCCCTTGCAGACAAAATCACAGATTCTTGTACCATTAGAGTTTGAATTAGCTAGGCTATGCCTAGAGTGAGCTTAAGTGTGCATTTTGGAGTTTTTTCAAAAAAATGTGAAAAAACATAAAAACCCATGTAACATTCATAACGAAGGCACGACAAATAAATGAGCATTTTTAATTTGGGGAAAGAGGGCCCAAATTAACAATAGACAAGACCTCCTACCACCAAAACATAAATGTTGCATTGTTAGAAATCCCACATGCATTGACAATACCTGACATCGAACGGTAAGAAAAAAACCACTCATTGGTTCAAAATAAAGAAATTGACATTGGCATACATTCGCCAGAAATACCCAGAAAATGAAGGCTACATCTGTAAAACCGATGGATCAGCAAACCCCAGGGGAAGGAATGCGGGCGCAGGGATATACAGCCGAGAATTTGAGGCTTTCTACCCAGCTGGTGCTAATGGAAGCAATTATGATGGAGAAATCCGAGCAATAGTTGAAGCACTATTGAAACTATCAAAATCTGAAAACCGGGAAAATTGTGATCCTATCCGACTCCAAGACTGCCATTGCAGCCATTTCAAATAGGGAGGAAACAGAACCCGAAATTAGACAATGTAAACTACAGATTCTACGACTCATGAATGATGGGAACAAAATTGTGCTACAATGGATACCGGCCCACTGTGGATATATGTAATGAGAAGGCCGACTACCTAGCCAAACAAGGTAGGCAAAAAAACAACAAGAAAGTAAAAAAAAAAATGTCACATTTAAAACTCTCAAATCTCACCTGCATGCGTCGACAAAACAAAGCAGTCCGTAAGGAATGGCAAGAGGGGGGGGCAAGAAAAACTGTGGGAAGATTACACTAGAATGAGGCCGACTGGTAAACGTAAGTGCTACAGTAGAAAAAAATAGAGACAGCTCAATTCCGGCTTCAAACAGGACACGACCTAAATCGGAAAGCACCTCCATAGATTTGGAATTTTTGAAATCTAGTGTCTGTCGGATGTGTGGAGCTGGGGAACAAGACAGGAACATCTTTTTCAATGTACATATATAAAGCTTGAACGCGACAAAAAGCCAAATGGCATGGACGGAGCGAACAGGAGTCCTATCTCTACTGGCTAACTAGAAAACACATGATGACATGAATAATGTCAATTGTTGGGATATGAAAAGAAAAAAGAAGAAAAACATGTTTCAACAATTTTAAAAACATGTATCTCTAGCCCAAAAGCTATGATTCGAATAACATGCAATAATTTTGCAACTGTTCGGCTGTTGAGCAAGCAACTAAAATGCAACCCTTTTTCAACTAATTTTGAAATATTTAACAATGGACAAGGCACTGACATACCTTCATGGGCAAGAAAGTAGAAAAACGTTTATAGTTTCTACATAAACATTTCACTAGTAACTCTTAGCCTAATACATAAGGCCTACTATTGTACCAATAACAATACCGGGATCTACCTAAAAATAATAATATAAATATTGAGCAACTTTTCAGAAAACAGAAAGACACACAGAAACAATAATATATGTAGGCCCTACACGCAAAAAACATAATATAACTATATAGGACCTAATAATTAAACCTAGTCTAGACAGTGGTATTTAAAGCATAATATGGTGAGATCACAACAAATTGGCAACATTTTAGTTTTTGCACGTGGATGCCATTAACAATACCTAAATATAATAGGTAATATAAATATTGGGTCAACTTTTAGACACAGAAAGACACACAGAAACAATAATATATGTAGTACACACAAAAAAACATAATATAACTATATACTAGGGGCCCATATAATTAAGCCTATTCTAGACAGTGTATTTGAAGCATAATATCACAGCATAGATCACAGCAAAAATTTGGGAACATTTTAGTTTTTGCACTGGATGCCTTAACAAAAACCCAAATATAATAGGTAATATAAATATTGATCAACTTTTTAGGACACAGAAAGACACACAGAAACAATAATATATGTAGTACACACAAAAAAACATAATATAACTATATACTAGGCCCCACATAATTAAGCCTATTCTAGACAGTGTATTTGAAGCATAATATCACAGCATAGATCACAGCAAATTGGCCCAACATTTTAGTTTTTTGGCATGTGGAGCCACTATTTCACTAGTAACTCTTAGCCTAGTACATACTTAGAATAACAATAAACCCAAATACTATAATAATATAAAAAATTGAGCAACTTTTCAGACACAGAGACACACAGAAAAAATATATGTACACACAAAAAAACATCAATCATCAATCAAAAAAGGTAAAATGTACACAGAATACAGGCCCCAAATTTACTCATCCCCCTTCACACATTCCTCACATTCATACCATGTAGTTTGTTTCAAGAGGTTTGGGAAAAGATTACGGTGGTCCTCAGGTATACAATTTTCATTGGCACATTTATTGCATGCGTCACACTCAACCCACACACCATTCTCACAATGAGAGTCTTCATCTTCGGCATAAAAAGATGCCTGGCAGTAAATACAAATCCAGTCATCGTCTTTGTTCTGTTTTTCTTTGGGAAAACACTTCCTTTTGCTTTTGTTTTGAGGTTTCTTCTTTGATTTGTTTGCACGTTCCTCCATGTCGGTCCGGTTTTCTCGACGGAGGATACAGCATAGATCGGCTTGACATATGTCCTCTTTCGTCGAGTAGATTTCTTCGCGTTGGCATGGCTAAAAATTTGGAAAGGAGTGGAAACAGATCCGGGGGGTGGCGGGTGTTAGCAATCTGGGGGGGAGTTTTTGATGAGGTTTGGTATGGTTGGTTTTTGAGCACCGACGATGGCGGCGTAGGAGATGCAGACCGTTTTACATCCAGATTCCCGTATCAACACTAGTGTCCAGGTTTAAGACCAGATAATCGTTTCGTTTAACGGTTTTAACTCATCCCACTGAGAATTGTTGGGGGGGGTGAGATCGGACTTTGTGGCAAAGAAAGCTAAATCTTCTTCGATTAAACGGTCTACAAAACATCCAGATCATTACGGGGGGGGGTCGGTGGGGGGATCATTACGGGGGGGGGTATGTACCGGTACTACGTCAAGGTCTTCTAAACTCCTCCACATAAATGTCGTTTGCCGGATCCCGTTCTATCCATTGGCTATCTTCGTCGGCTTCAACAACTTAAACGACATCTTCCAATGGGCCTTCTGTTGGACACGATCTTGGTTTCAGTAGCGAAAGTCAGGAGTAATATAGTTTTTTGCCGGACTCTTCACCATCAAACACCAGCTGGCCATTTCGTTGATGGTCCCTGAACTCGTCTAGGGTCACGGGCGACATCCAAGCTTCGAGGTGATCCCTGATGTCCTTGTTTGTGTAGACTACAGACAGCCTATCTGCCTTCAGCCTGTCTGCAATGCATTTCTTGTAGTCTACAGCGTTTGCATCAAAGGGAAATATTCCAGACCTTCGAAATGCATTTTTTACGGTTTCAGTCCGGATAACGTCGTCCTAAACAGGTTTGAGAATCTTGGCAAATGAGCTCTTTGTGACTGCCTCACCATGGGTGTCGATTTTATGCTTCTGTAATGCGGCTGGCCATCTTGCCTTCACAATGCGTAGGGCTGTTTAGACAAGAAATAAATTAACTTTCTAGATAGAAAGTGCACTGAACAAAAATTTACAGCATAGGGTAATGCAGGGTATTGTGTTTTCATCTAAAATATGCACTTTTGACGTGCGGATGAGCCGTGAAAAACTGCACGCTATGCTGTAAATTTTCGTTCGGTGCTTTTTCTATTTCAAAAGTTCATTTATTTCTTGTCTAAATAACTGTTAGTTCGATGCATAGGCCCTAAGAAAGAATTCTTGTCGAAATCCAACCAGTAGTTTTTTGTCAATTTAAAGTTGAGAAGACTTATAGTCGTTGATAATTTTGACATTTATAATGCGTACCTACATTGTTATTTAACAAAAACGGCTGTGTATTTTTTTTTTAAATAATCGCTATTAGAAGGAATGATGTGTTTGCTAAATATTTTTCCTCTTAAGTTTTGTCCAAATAATGAATAGAATAAAAGTTAGAGCGTGATATTAGTTGCGCCGTTCTGCAAGCGTTAACTTGCGAAATGAGAATGCTTGTCCATCAGTACGATTTGCAGTCATGTGACTACTAGCTGTAACGTCACATGACGTTTCCCTATACATTGTTGATAGCCGTTGAGAACCCGATCAATAGCAATTTTAGCAAGCATCCAACTTGTAAATTAATTTGCAATTTTGTACGTCCAATGTAGGCCCTATCAATAGGCCTACACAGGGATTTGTATTTTGTATTTCATCATCCCCTCCCTGCAGGTAACCCCCCCTCGCATGGGCTCAGGGTAGAATTGGCCAAAAGCATGGCTAAAAACGTAGCAAGTCTCAAGTTCAGAGATTTTGAATGTCTCTTCAAAATTTCATCAAGATTGCATAGATGCCGTTTGCCCAGTAGAGCGAACACACAGGCAAAAAACAAATAGGCCCTAAAACCCTGCTATTTTTCTCAGGGTAAGCAAAATTGAAGTCTTTGCTGTGTTCATAGTAAATTTACTAAATAGTAGTAATAAGTACCTATTATTAAATAATAATCATCAACTAGGCATAGGCCTACTGTAGGGTATGCTTATGAAGGAGGATGGACCATAAATTTACGAGAAATCATTACTGATTTGATTTGTTTTGTGCCCATAGGTTTTTTGTCTCGTTTTTATTATGGGAGATGATGATACTGAACACTTCTCTCTGCGATGGAACAACTTCCACAACAATCTCACTGACGGATTCCATGCTCTTCTGCAAGGAGAAGACTTTGTAGATGTTACTTTGGCAGCTGGCGGAAAGTTTGTCCAAGCACATAAGCTTGTCCTTTCTGTCTGCAGTCCATATTTTAAAGAATTATTCAAGGTAAGTCTACAGATAAAAAGACATGCATATGGGCAATTCTACACTAAAGTACATAAAGAAATTAAATATTTACATTAATGTTTGTCATTTATAGAAATGATATATGGTATGTTCATAAACATCATTCCCTGAAAATTTCAATAGGCCTACATGTATAAAAAAATTTATTTTCTTTCACCACCTCATCTATCGACCACTCATCGTCTCGATAAATATGAGACGTTAAGCAATATCCAATTAACCAATCCATTTTAGGCGTTTTTTTTTTTCAACGAGTGTATTTATTTTGGTATTAACATATAATCTTTCCCTAAATGCTAATTTAAAAAAAATGTATTAAAATGTAATAATTTAAAGATGACTATTATGAGAACTAAATGCCTCAGGTATTGTTAAACTCAACACTATGGCGTGCTTTAAAAGTGTAGGTATTATGTGGGTCATTCTCAAACGTAATGACCATATTGAAAAAAATGCTTGCAAGAAAAAATTATAACATAAAATTGGATGTTACCTTTAACAATACATTGTCCAATAATTTGTTCTTACAGCCCTAAAAGGGTTTATCTAAAAAAACAAATTTTTTTTACATACAAGCATTTTCATCAATCCAAGTGTACGAAAATGTCATGACTGTTACCGGACATAAAAGTGACAATTGATGTAAGAAGTTATTTATTAAATCTATATTCATGTGCACAATAGTTTTAGTTACATTATCACACAAAACTAATACATTCAATAAAATATACATTTTTATTTTAATCACTTTTTATAATACCAAAATGTCAAGAATGTTACTCAAATTTCAAAACCTGGTAATTAACTTACTAATAATGGACAAATGGCAAATCAAATTTTATCAAGATCACTGTTAGCAATGAAGTATTAATATTATAAATAAGATTAAAAATGTGATTCAGTTATTTTAAACTTTAAATAAGTCTTAATTTAATAATTAGCTCGGGTAACGGTGTTGACAAAAAGTAACAGTCTTGACAAAAAAGTTACTTTTCTAACAGTAATAATTTTTTTCTAAGATCATGTTGCTTGTTAGTGTACAAATCAGTCAACCTAAAGATAAAATCCATCTAATCCAACAAGTTTGTGTTGAGTTTAAAGTAAAGAGACACTACGGGTAACGGTCTTGACAAAAAGTAACATTCTTGACAAGTGATCACTGAAAATCAATAAAAACAAGTGTTTTGTTACTTTTGAGTATGGCATTGAATTACAACATCTCCGTTCAAAACACATCTACAGTTGCAGGAAATTAATGCAGTAATCCACGATGCCCTTGGTAATGTTACTTTTTGAAAGTAACATACCTGACAAGTAACATGCATGACATTTCAACTTCATTAATTCATTAGCTGTTAACAATCCCATTTGAAAAAGTAGGGTTATGTTTGCTATGAGCTGGAACTTGATTGTAACTTAACTCAATTGTTAAATAAAATATTAAATACAAATTAAATTGTTTTATCTTGGTAACATTCATGACATTGAATTAAAATACTCACCGTTAAAATGTTTACTTTTCAATTTTAAAGAGTTCTCATGTCAAAACAAACCAAACTTCCATGATGCCATGTCAGGAGCTGTTCTTCTTCTTCTTCTAGATTGATCCACTGCCTTCTTGAAAAATTATTTAAACTCTTTTACAATGGTAACAGTCATGACATTATTATGATTGCCACATTAGGGACAAACACTTTCCACTAGTTATTGTTTGAAAATGTAAATTGTTAAAAAAAGTCACTAACACACAGTTATTAACTGTTATTTCTGCATTAATTCCAATCTAGAGACTAAATAAATTTTAGTCTTAAAGTCAAACATTTTACAAAAACACTTCTGGTTTTGAGGATAGGGACATGGGTTTTAACACATTTTGCAATACCCGACATTGAATTAAAGGTCAACCTTACAAGATAGAAGTGCAAAAATTCATGGAGCTAATAAAAACTATAAGTATTCTGAAAATGTACAACCAAAATTTATGCAAATCAATATCTTGATCTAAAAAAAAAATAATATTAAGGTGGGACAGCACAAGGGTCATTTTATTTGAGAATGACCCATGTATAACTCCTTTTTCTATGAATCATAATGATTGAGTTTCACACTCGTAATTCTGTTACAAAAAAGCCCCGTTTTCTCTTTAAAATAGGGATGTCAACGGGTACCCGTTACCCGCCCGTTGCCCGCGGGTATGGGTCCAATTTTCCATTACCCGTTACCCGGAATTACCCGTTCTTTCCTTTGTCCATCGCGATGTTTTTCACGGAACAGACAATACATCGCGTCATTATACCCCTCCCCCTACCGCTCATGGCTGGCTGCTGTGATTGTAGCGACGAGTGATTGAGTGAGATTGTTGAATGATCTAATACGGAATTCGGCGCGGGTTGGGTAGGATGGGGGGGGGGGGCTTAGAGATAGCGGCGAACAAGGCTTGACCTTGAAGCAAACTATACGATTTGGTTGCTCGAGACAAAACAGACGCCAATGCACCGAATCAGGAGCGCAGAAACACTAAAAAATGAGTGTTATCTGCCTGGTTGTAATGACGTTTGACTGGAGACCTACGAGTTTGCAATGACTCAAAGCTGCCGACGGGAAGGGTGTTGAAATTGGACACTACTCGCGTGTATGAATGAAACAATGACCGTAAACCTAAATTGATTCATGAGAAACTACAGTTCGGCTGGTTGCACACAGGATAAAAACAGCATAAAATAAAAATAGTTTACTGATCAAGGATAATTAGTAAACGTGTACACGTACCATCCCTAATTTCGTGTGAAGTGGAAGATCACTTTAAATGAACTGATACGGAAATAGTGCGCGGGGAGCGGGAGATCATGCATTGGGATAAAGACAAGGATTGACCTTGATCAGCCTACGATCCGATTTCGGTTGCGTGCATATGCGCATAAAAGGAATGTAGCAATCAATCAGTGTTCCTTTCCGCTTGATGTAGTTGCTCCGAACCCATTGAGTCATCGTACACTAAAACATACGTGGCCTTTTACCAATACTACTTTTCAACTGCCAATGCTTTTCTGAATCATTTGACACCCATGACGATAAATCGAACATTTACTACCCGCGGGTATCTCGGGTAACGATCGCGGGTACCCGGGTACGAAAATTTCCGGGTATTGACATCCCTACTTTAAAAGGTGAAATAAAGATGATTATATTTTCATTATTTTTATTTTTTAATGTTATAGATGGAGCACTAAAATAATACCTACCCTAATTTATATGAATATAGCATTAGGTAATTTAATTTTAGGCATAACAGAATTACCAAATCATAACAGAATTAATTTAAACCACTGTTAAAACGACTAAAATTATGTTTAAAAATGCCATACCTATTTACTGACTAATGACATGTAATGTTTTAATTTTTGTGACACTCTTATCGCATAATTGAGCTATTTAAATCACAAGCGTAATTGTTTTACAGCCATATATGTAGGGTAATTATTCTGTTGCATCCATGTCGTAATTCTGTTACTAGTTGTTAAAACGACTAAAATTATGTTCAAATATGCCCTACCTATTGTCTGACTAATCAAATTGTGTTTTCATTCATGCTTTTCATTTTTATTTCATTCCTATCACATTATTGAGCTATTTAAATCACAAGCCTAATTCTGTTACATCCATATGTAATTCTGTTACGGACGCAATACATTAATTAATATTAAATGAATATCCAAACATACGTATCCTTGTAGATGTCAACAACATTATTTGTATCTAACCTTAGTTGCATGTATACAATCAATACAATTATTCCAATCTAACTCAATTCACAGGAATTTCTGATTGATTGGACGGTTTGGACCAACTTTTTACCATGGCTTTTTCTATGTAATTCTTACTAGGATTCTGTAGCTTTAAATCAATTAAATAGTATTTTTAAAGAAACTTTCATTGCATAATTAAAAGTCAACTTGTAGTTGATATTTGCAATTATAAGATGTGCAAAAACTTACTTACTACCTACTAAATGAACTTAAATGAACTTAGATCATTTATACACTTAGGCCTATCACCAGAGTTGGGGAGAAACTTAACGAAAGTAACGCGTTAGCGCTAACGCGTTAGTTTTTTAGTAACTTTTAGGGTAACGCGTTATTTTTTCAAAATGGGTGACTTTTTAAAGTAACTGATATATATTGTTCAGTATCTTTCAATAAACGTTAAGTTGAAAGTTACTTTTGTTTTGCAGCCTGTACTTGATAGGAATGACCATTGCATTCATGAGGGTATATCTCGAATCCGGTTTTCCCAATAATGAAATGTTTTTATAAGAGGAATTCTTGTCAAAGTCTCGATTCCGAAGAGAAATTCTCGCATCAGCCGTCCGGTAGGGATGGTATTATAAGTTGCCTCAGGTTTTTGTTTTCTGCTAAATTAGCAATTCAGCCGCAAATGCCACAAAACAAACTTTTAAAAGTTACTTTTTATGGTAACTTAACTTTCAAGTTACTTTATTTTTGAACTAACTTTAACTTTAACTAATTACTTTTAAAGTCAACTAACTTAACTTTTAAAAAGTTACTATTTTTGGGTAACTTCCCCAACTCTGCCTATCACAAACAGGTTTCCCCAATTAGGTACTGTACGTGTGATTAAAAATTCAGTACATAATTTAATAAACTTAACAAATATTGACACGCACACCAATGTTCAATCTCGTAGAGATGTCGTGAGTTCTACAAAAACACAAACAAAAACTACTGCACAAGCATAGCAAGTGCCAGTGGTCAAGAAACTTTAGACTAAAACATAAACAACTTACCCCATATTAATTTACCAAACAATTTGTTCTTAAAAGTGGCCTTTCTGTCATAGAACAAGTTCAGATTGCCGTTAATTAGCTATCAGCTAGTAAGAAGGGTAGTATATTACTCCCCGAATCTAGAGGCGAGCTCTGGTGGTCGTCGTTGCTTTGGTTTCGGGCTAACTGTCCCCCACTGAAAATCAGTTACATTTGACTGATTGGGTAGACTCTTAATACAAATTTATTTATTCCCCTCGACTACCTCCTCGACCACGACGACAATGACAACACGGAAGATGACACAGACGAAGACGACCACGATGTGGGTGAACCACCAACCCCTGCCCTCCCCATACCCTCCCTTGCCCTCTGTCCTACCATGGCGTGTCTCTACCGGTACCTACCCAGAAGAGTACGGTAGCTTAACGTGGAGACACGTGCATCTGTCCCTGAATTAAGCTGCCTCTCAGATCATCTACAAAAATGCAATTTTTCAATGCAAAACAATCCACATTGTTCAGTCAATGAAAAGTGAACCAGGGTTGTTTTAAGCTGAAGCTGTTGATTTGGTTGATGTTGATGATTTAAGTTAATGTTTAGGCCTGTTTGGGATGGACCTACCTACTTACATAATTCATTATTCACTAGGAAGCTTCGCAAACGCTTTTTCAGGCGCGTTGTTGGATGAGCGTAATTTTTTTTAAACGAAAAAAAGCGTAAAATTGCGATTTTCATGAGAAATTATTTTTTGATTGCGCTCAAATTTCACACCAATATATTAATTTATAAAATTAAGGTTCTGTATAAATATCTTTAAAATCGGTTAAAGCATGTAGGTGTTATAAGTCAATAAGTCAAAGAATGTTTAAAAAATCGAAAAAATCGTAAAATTGTGATTTTCATGAAAAATTATTTTTTGATTGCGCTCGAATTTCACACGAATATATAAATTCATAAAATAAAGGTTCTGTGAAAAAATCATTACATTTGGGTAAAGCATGTAGGCCTAGGTGTAATAAGTCGATTTTTTTTTAAAATAAAAAAAAATCGTAAAATTACGATTTTCATGAGAAATAATTTTTCGATTGCGCTCAAAAACGTGGCAGTTCTTGGTTCAGAGATTTCGAAGGCCTCCATAAAATTTCATCGCAATTGGAGTATCGGTTTAGCCGGAATCGTGCTAGCAGACACACAATAATACAAACAAAAAAAAGAAAAACATTCCGGATTTTTTTCTCCAGTGTAGTGAAATGGAATCTTCACTTTGCGCGCTACGCTCATCCAATCACCAGTCACCACTAACAAATGTTATGAAAAACATGCCTAAAACTTGTTTCAATACTCCAATCACACTAAGAATGGAAACAATTTCTGGGGCTGTGCAACCGGACCCGCACCTGGGGAGAGCTTCCCCCAGAACCCCCCCCCCCCCCCATTGTACGATTGGCAGAAGTAAATCAAGGGTTCTTTTAACAGTCACCACCAACACTAACTCGGCAAATCTTCGATTAGGCACCTTTAAAAGTCACACTAAGCTAGCATTAAATGCCCAAAGCTAGTCCCAGCGAATTGTCAAATGTGTGGACGGGTTGCCCTATTTTTGTCACTAGAACTAGGAAAACGCTTAAGTCCCGCCGCGTTGTTGGATGAGCGTAATTGGTGCATTGAGCTGCCATGTGTTATGCGGATTTTCTGTTGTTCTGTGAAAAAATTATTACTTGGTCGAAGATTTTTTTAAAAATTAAATTAAATTAAATGAAAAATTAACTTAATTTTTTTTTAAATTAATTGTAATTTTAAAAAAGGAAAAAAATCGTAATATTGAAATTTTCATAAGAAATAATTATTTGATTGCGCACAAATTTTACACAAATATATGAATTTATAAAATTAAGGTTCTGTGAAAAAATTATTACAATAGGATAAAGCATGTAGGTGTTATAAGTCAAAGAATTGTTTTAAAAAAGAAAAAAAACGTAAAATTTCGATTTTCATGTGAAATAGTTTTTTGATTGCGCTCAATTTTCACACGAATACCTAAATTCATGAAATTAAGGTTCTGTCAAAAAATCATTAAAATCGGACAAAGCATGTAGGTGTTATAAGCTGAAGAAATTTTTTTTAAATCGAAAAAAATCGTAAAATTGCGATTTTCATGAGAAATAATTTTTCGATTGCGCTCAAAAACGTGGCAGTTCTTCGATCAGAGATTTCGAAGGCCTCCATAAAATTTCATCGCAATTGGAGTATCGGTTTAGCCGGAATCGTGTTAACAGACACACAAAAATACAGAAAAAAAAAAAAAAAGAAAAAAAAAAAACATTCCGGATTTTTTTCTCCAGTGTAGTGAAATGGAATCTTCGCTTCGCTCGCTACGCTCGCTACGCTCATCCAAAAACTGGCTCTAATTGATTTCTACACCTGAAATAAGCCTGCACTAAGATTATGCAGTGTTTGTTGAATCCAATATAGGCTTATAAAGATGTGCAAAAATGGTGAGAACAAAATTTGAGATTTTTGTAAATGTTGCAATAATCCCTTCAAATTCAGTTTGCACATGAATCATCTGAATTGTGATTGAATGGCAGGCCTACCAATTTCCAATTCACAAATTTTTGCGATATTTTAGTTGATACCGCGAACTAGTGGCGAAATTAGCAATTAGTAATGTCTTTAAACGCGAATTAGGTCATGAAATTTCTAACAAAAGTTTTTTCAAAGTTTTGGTGGAGGTGCCGGGTAGGTAGTCGAAATTAAATTTATCCTGGTTGGTGCATATGTTGGAGGTGCCGGTTCAGGGTCATACAACGTGATTGTGAGATCGTAATAATAGTTTGTACGTGAGTAAGCTCAAAATACTTCATATCAAAATATTGACGTTACACAAAAATGCATAAAATTTCGTAATTTCTGGTGGGGGTGCCGGGTAGTCGAAATTCTGGTAAAAACTGCCAGAAACTTTGAATACTGAAGGCTGAAATTGAGCTTAAAATTTAAAACTGATTCTCACTCTCATGTGCCTGTTTTTCTTTTAAATTAATCATACTAAATGGTCTTGGAATTTGTAACACTGATAATTTTAAAAACTAGGTCTTTTGTTTTGTAGTTGTGCATTATCAATTTTTTTTTGGTAATTACCGTAACAAAAAATCGAACAAAACAAAACAAAAAAACAAAATGGCGGGACCAAATAACGCGAAGCATCGAAGAAAGAGGGAAAACATGGGATAGGGTTAATGAAGAAAGACTCTGGGAGGACAGGAAGAAGTGGAGAGAATTATTAGAAATGCCGGTTATGGAAGAAAACGAGGAAGAAGATGAGGGGTGCTGAGCCTGGCTAGCAAGCACTAGAAGATAGCCCGAGAAACTGGTGACTCGTCACCCCCCGACCCGACGAATGTTGGAAAAGGGTGTTTGATATTATATATATAAAGAAAAATCGCGAAATTTCATTTTAAAGACGCGAATTTTCAACTAAAAAAACTTTTTTGCACATCTCTTCAATATATTATACAAACCGTGTGTAAATATTAACTTTGCCCTGGGCCCAGTATTTTAAAGACCCAATAGGCCAAATACTACTTAAAATAGGGCTGCCATGTTTCCTCACAGTTTGTTAGATGAGGTCAGCGAGCGATTGCTGTGAATATAGCGACGCCGGAACGAACCGAATATTCACGAGCGAGGTCGATAACGGTAGGTATTTTCCAGGCCCCTTGATTTACTTCTAATGCCAGGTGTACAAAAGCATGTAGGGTATACTTTACCCAGGAAAGAGCTCGTGTACCCATAAATAATTTTTGGTTGACACCACTGGGTAAATATGGTATTCTCAGACTGTGTGTTCCTTGTTAATAATTTAGGATTGCACCACTGCTTCCCGTGCCCTACTTCCTTATTTTACTAGTTCATTTAACGTGATCTCCCAGTGTCACTGTCATCTCATCTCTCAACACCAAATATAATTGAAGTAGGCACGTATTTATAAAAAAAACATCACTATTCATAATTACAATACTTGGAGGAAAAATGATATATTTGTGACATCCCATAGGCTGGCTGTATATGAGAAAAGCCCTACATATGCAGGAATAATCCTTTTTAATAAGCTACCTGCCATTATCAAAAACAAACCAACTGATACATTTAAAAAGGATCTTAGGACATTTCTTGTTGAAAAAGAATACTACGATATTGAGGATTTCTTGGCGGACAATGATAATATGTCTTGAAAATACAATTTATTTTACATATTATAGATGCCTAGACTTATATTATTTAGTAGCCTATCTTATATTAGTGTAAAAGTATACATTTTTATTAGGGATGTGCGGGTAGTGGTTTTTGAACTCGGGTCGGGCTCGGGTCGGGTAATTGAAAGTACCCTCGGGCTCGGGTAATTTAAGTACCCTCGGGTCGGGCTCGGGTAGTGAATTTTTTTTTATTTGTGGATTCATTTAAAAAAAAAAAATTTCCTACAAAACAGTTTTGCATTGGTTGCAGGTAGCCACTCTGGGCTGTGTTGACACAAAGTACTTCCAAATCGGCGTCTTATGAACTTTTGCTTGAGTAGGCCTAGGCCTAGTACAGTGAAACCCTGCTATTATCGTTTTCCTACATCAATCGTTCGTTATTCTCGGAAATAATATCGTAACAATCGTTTTCTAATATTTCCGATACGAAAACCCCAAGAAAAACCGATGCGATCGCGTATTTTTCTCTTCCGGCCGACGAAATCATGCGTTTGTACCAGCCATGCATCTGACGAAATCGCGCGTTTGCACCAGCCTTTCGGTCTGACTCCGCCCAACGCTCTGCTGCGCGCAACGATGCGCACTAGATCGGACTTCTAGATGAATTGCAACTTTGTTCTAGGCCTGCCGCCTCGCCTCCTAGGCATTAGACGATGTTTATTAGCGTTGTTTCTTTTTCACCATTCGCCCACGTACGTAATATTCAACTAGCTTTATGCCGTTATTAGCGTTGAATAACCAGAACACGAGTAATGACGGTCAGTAGGGCCTATTACTCCAGCGGGAACAGCGCCGGAAGAGCCAAGGACACAGCATCATAGCATAGCCGCGCCCACGTCGTAGCGATTGGTCCGCTCCGACGTCAGCTGTCCGTTTGGCGTGTGAGCGGGAGGTTTAAAAGGAGCAGATTGGCGTGTTTCTTTATTACTTCTACCCGACCCGACTTTTTCGGGTAGGAATTGACGGCCCGACCCGAGGTCGGGTAATTTTACCTACCCGAAAATTACCCGTTTTTCGGGTACCCGCACATCCCTAATTTTTATTGTGTATTATTGTATTGTTGTAAAAGTGTATTTTGTAATTAATGTAAATTAGTTTTAGTATTTTCTATACATCCTAATTCAAGTCTTAGTCTTTTGAAAAGACGTGTTTAATAACTAGCTAGCTTATAATGTATCGTTTAACTTGTTTATCTTGTCATTACGTTGTAAGATTATATGCTAGTATTAGGTATACAAAACAAGACAATAAAATGAAATGAAATGAAATAATAAATATATTGAACATTTAATTAGTGCTGCAAACAAATGAAACAAGCCGAGCATCCAATAAAAACAGTTTGCCAGTAGACCTCCTAGGCCTATGTGTTTCTGTCAGTTCTTGCCCAATGCTTTGTGATTTTAAATGTACTTTTTCAAATAGTTTTGACAGTTATATATATTTAGCCTATACATTTTGGTGGCTAATATTTTTAGTTACGTATTTTATCCATTGGCCTATCTAATAGTCAGACCTGGGTAAGTTACTTTTGAAAAGTAATGAAATTACATTACTCATTACTTCAGCCAAAATGTAACTAAATTACTAATTCGTTACTTTTCCAAGAAAGTAATGAAATTACGTTACTTTTTATGAAAAAAAGTAGTGAAATTACTTTCAAAAATTACTTTTTAATTAAAAATGTATCTGACGTGCGGACGAGTATGACGCAAGTGCTTTGTCTGCCGATGGCGGGTCTCAGACAGGGTGTTATCCACGCCCACACTTTAAAACCAGTGGAGGCCTATCACAGAGATATTGTAGATATCGACCTATAGATGTATAGTAAATTATTGATTACGTGGGTGACATCTATCGGCGAAATGTTGTATCTACACTACAAGTGTAACAATTTGACTATAGATTTATTTGACACATACTTGAATGATTGATGTCAAGTAGATAATTACGTCGTCAACGGCGCTCGTATAGGCGGAAGTACCAAAAGTAAACATGGCTATAGGTTCTGAAATAAAAACTCGGGACTCGAAATCTCTCGATCAGACCTACAAAATGTCGGAAATGCTGCATGCACATGCACATTGTTCAAGCGGGCGATACGTAGAAAGGCAGCAGGCGCACTGGCGCAGTGACTGATATTTGATACACAAAGGCGCGAGCCGCGGGGCAAAAGTAACTCGTTACTAACGCCAAATTACAATGATAAAAGTAGTGAAATTACTCTTCCGTTACATTGAGAAAAATGTAATTAAATTACTGGCTCGTTACTGAAAAAAGTAATTTTGTTACAGTAACGCGTTACTTTCGTTACGTTACTACCCAGGTCTGCTAATAGTGTGTTATGGAATATCTTCCACTTAGCCCCTTAACTGTGCAATTTATTTTCAGAAGTTGTTCTTCCCCTGTGTATTTATTTTAAGGTTAAATGCCCTTATTTATACTTGAGTTGAAACTATCATTACTTTGCCATTTTTGCAAGTACAGTATCTCAGTTATTTTTTTTGTATCATCACTGTAATTAATTAAATCATTCAGTTCACCCTCCAAACTATACCTGAATCTAAAATAACCGACATGTTCTGGATATATAAACAACCCTTACGCGATGCCACTATTCACAGATGAAGCGAAGGGCTCCTATTCCCCTTAGGGTACCCTCGAAAAATCGATCATCTACCACCAACATAACAGAACGAAAATCACTAGAATGAAGACCTCTGCTGCTGGCGATAATAGGCGTATATATACGGCATGCACAGACACACGAAGTGGGAAGTGTTGCGGCGCGTATATTTACGGCATGCACAGTACGGATGCCGTTTAGCATGGACGTATATACGGCATAAACAGCTAAGGGGTTAGGGCTGTCGGCAGTCAAACGGGTTTTTAAGGGAGGTTCTCCAGGTTTAACGTAGCCTCGGGCGCTGAAAAGCCGAATTGAAAGATATTATAGTTGTGGCCTGTGGGTATTCACCTTCCAATCAGATTTAAGTTATTAGGTAGGGCTACTTATTATTAGCAATCCTTTGTCCTAATGTAGGGCTATTATTAATTTTGTAGGTAAACCCGTGCAAGCATCCAATTGTGATATTGAAGGATGTGTCGTATAAAGATTTGGTTTCCATCTTGCACTTTATGTACAAGGGAGAAGCTAATGTACGACAAGAAGAATTGTCACCGTTCCTAAAAACCGCAGAAACTCTGCAAATTAAAGGTCTCACGGGTGATGATTCATCACAAAATGAAGATAACGACACACAGTCGAGAGTTGCGTCTCCTCCCACCGTCAAGACAAATGACCGGCCTTACAAGCGTCACTCGGCGTCAACTGTTCATCGGCCACATGTTCCGCCTAGCCCACCACCTTCTCGAAAACGTGCCAAAGTTGAGCCTGCAGTGCCAGTAGTACCTGTTCCTACCCCTGTGATGCCACCTGCACGAGAAAGATCGACTGAATTTGTTGCTGTTACATTACCAAAATCGGAACCCGTTGATTACGAACCTGACATTGAAGTTTTGGACGTGAAAAATGATCCCCTAGTTCATTTATTACAAGGTGAAACAAGCCACCACTCTCATCACGATGATACTGATAGTCACCAGTCACATTTTGATGCTAGCGACACGAACCTGGATAGCAGCCAGTCTCTCCTTGAAGACAGTCAATCACATATGGATCCAAGTCAATCACTTCTCGACACATCACAAGGTAAGCTGGGCAAAGGTCCGTTGGGTAACTTAATTTTGAGATGCACTCTACCTATGTTCACATTTAGGAAGGCCTAATGCTAGGAGGACCAAATATATTATTACATTCTCATACTCTTCCTTTAACAACTTAACATGCTCTATTTTGGGATTTAGTGGCTTAACATAGCTTGTAGGTCTACTACGTAGCTAACTGAAGAGTTATTTCTTTTCTTACCACCGTACAGTAATTGTTAACCTAACAGTTGATCTGATTATCTTGACGTAAAAAATGCCAGGTTCCTCTGATGTTGCTATTATAGTAGGCCTAGCAGCTAGGGTCAACAGCCTCGCTGAAATATTTCTTGTTTCAGGATCATCTGGTATGTTTGCTGGAATAGCCGGACTTTCCCATTCCCAGGATGGAGCCTCGCAGGACGGATCTCAAGGTAGGAGACAACTTTTGTTCTATCTCGTCGGTTCTCAAAAACTTGTTCCGTTCTCCTGTTGGAACTTGGGATGGGAAGACCTCCACTTCCCTGTCATGGCCACGTAGTTGATGCAAAAAGGAATGTGATATAATTTTTTTGTTAGTGTTTAGCAAATTTCCTTTTAATTCTTCCCATCCTCCTTAACCCATTGGAGGGAGTACCATTTAATTTATTTAAGAAATTCAGGTTCTTAGGGTAAGCTACAATACGAAAAAATAATTTTTCTGATATTTTAAATAGCCTCCTTTTTTTTGAGTCAATATTTTAAACATTTTGGTAAATTTTGGTTTTGACATAGCCCATTAATTTGAAATAAAACAGTTATTTTCTATGCTTGGCTGGAAATATGTTTTTTTCTTTAATTTTTTCATTCATGTAACATTCTTGCAGGTACCGGTACTGGTAGTTATAAAATTGAGCACGTTAACCTTTTTTGAAATTACTGAGATTTTCAAAATTTCTGTTTTGTTCTTTTCCACCCTTTTGGATTTTGTATCATAAGTAGAATTCATAATAGCCATGCAATTCTCAAGATATTAAAAACAAAATTTGAACGACAAGATTTTTTAAATTTTCAGATATTTCTTTTTCAATTTTTTTTTTGCATTTTTTGCACCCCTTTAAAGTTCCCCTGAAAAATGGACTAGTAGAGTAGGACTCGTCGAAGTACTTCAATGGGTTAATCGATTTGAAAGTAAATTCAATGTTTAATAATAAATATATCTGAAAATCATTACCGTACATTGGGAAGGATCAAGTCGGTTAGTGAGTCAGGCTACGATAGGATGTAGGATAGGATGTGTTGGTCTTGTTTAGTAATATAATAATTTTTTGTCCCACTAAGTGAAAATGGGGGACAGCTAGGCCTACACTGGGTGTGGCTCCAGTTTGTAACAGAGTGACTTCATTGCCCTATTTCTTCCCACCCCCTTTCTCCCCAAATTAAAATGCTTAGTAAATTGTTAGGCGACAATTAGTGACGGAAACAAAACAATATAATCAAGCTATACGTACGTGAAATGAACAGCACTTAGCCTAAAATATTAGTAGAGGCATTTGAAAATGGTTTTATTTTTTCTTAAATTTTGTTTGAAAAAATCCAAAAAGTGGTGTAGCCTATGTTTTTAATACTTTTAATTAATTTTTACAATAATGAACCAATTATATAACCGTATAGTAGAGGTGTGCGAATCCATGTTTTTCATTTCGAATCCAAATCAAATCTTTCCGAAGATTCGCGAATCCGAAGCGAATCCGAATCTTTTCCAATGGAATTTTGTGCATCGTAGATGTATGCCTAGGTTCTAATCTAATGGGCCTAGAGGGCCTACTAAATAGTCAGAAAAATAGTCTTTATTGAGTAAGGGATAAGCAAGGTCTAAGCCAAAATATGTCAAGCCAAATTATTTAGGCCTATTGATTAGGCTTCAATTGACAAAAAAGCTTGCTGCACCTAGGCCTAGGCTTAGCCATTCTGTAAAGAAAACATTTTAATAAGTAGAGTTATGTTGACCAGTGTTAGGCCTAGTATCATGTTTGCATGTTGCATTCCAACATTCAAACAAGTAGACCTAGGCCAAGTAAAATAATTATAGTTATAAATAATAAAAAAAATATATAAATGCCTTCAGTAAATTTGATGTTTCACATCTTGCAGCTCCGAAAATTTGGTCTATGTAGGCCTAAGACCAAAATTGCGATGTATTTGAGTAACAAACATCGTGACAAAAAGCCACTGCCTTCCTGATTATACACGCAGGAAAACGGTGGGTTTAACGGCGGGAAATTCAAATTTTCCAATATTTCGATAACTCGAATCTGCTAAAATTGACTCTGGATTCGGATATTCGAATTTCATGGATTTGCACAGCCCTAAACCACAGTTTTGAAAAAATAATATCACATTTTTTCATTGAAATAGGATAGGCCTATGCAGGGCTGCTGTTTTTACGGAAATTTTGTTATTTACATTTTCCATGCTCATTTTCGTAAATTTGAATCTGCGCGGGTTAATTTCGATTGAAAACCAGGGTTACCAACTTGGGTCAACTAGAATTCCGGACAAATCTCGAATTTTAGTGGGCACACAAGTGGTCTGGGGCGACGCCCCAGCCGCCGGAGGCGAATTTTTTTGGACCCTTTTAACCTTCAAACAGCCGGATACGTAATTTAAAGATTCAATGACTTGGATATATCCAAGTTTTAATTCTTCTTTTTGGGAGGCAAATTGCCTACCAGTTCCATTTCACGATGCAACAATCCGACAGAAAGCACAGGAAAATCGCTCACTGTACGTTCAGTGCCGACACGTCTGGCCACGGTCGCTAAACAAACGGACTAATACTAAACTGAAATCTCATGTTGTAGCGCCTGCGCCTCGCCAAGTGCGCATACAATACAAAGGGGTTGGGGAGGGGTAGTGGGACAGGGCAGTCACGAGCACGACTAGCTAGGAGTAGGACTACGGAAAGGCGGCTACATGAAAGAAACTAACTTTTATTCCAAATTAGTACCAACCAACTGATGTACCAACTTTAGAGAGAAAAAACACTTATTCACTGCAATACTCTAAAATTCATAAATGTAGTACAAATATGACTTTTTCACAAATTCCGGACAAAGTGCTGTCCGGAATGAGGCAATTCCTCTTTCCGGACAAAGGCATCAAAATCAGGACTGTCCGGAGAAATTCCGGACGGTTGACAACCCTATTGAAAACATGAGGCGGGGCGATAATTGATTCGACTTTCGCTGGCTGTGTCCCAGACATCGTAGGTAGGCCTACTGCTTTGGCATCTCACAGTCTGTGAAGTTGGTGGCTTTTCGGAGGGGATGCAAGTTAATTGAACAGCCAAGAACAAACGAAGGAGACTGGAGAGTGTTTTCTTTAGTTTTTGTTTATAAAGTTTGCATTCTGTGATCTTGAATGTGAAAAATAGAATTATTAGGCCTATATATATATAACGGCAAATATTATTAGCAAGAACTATGTAATGTTATTGTTGTACACAACATGTGGGCCTAGGCTAGACCCCTAGGTCAAAATCTTGATGCAACATGCCTAGGCCTAGAATTGGAATGTTTTTGCATGTTTTAACTTTATATTCGCCTCGCCGTGCATCCTCATAGTCATAAACATCGCTTTTTGCGGCCAATATAGTGAATTGGCGTGTTTATCACGTTATATGCCGTTTTTGTAAAAATTCGTGTTTTGTCGCGACTTTAAAACAGCTTTATAATTGAACCCTCATTCAAAGAAAACTTGAAAGAAAATCAATCCAACTTCAAATGTAGAATTTTGTATTATCGCGACGTGCGAAAAACAAATGCCTCTAGTACTTATAAAATATAAATGGCTTTTGCAAGACTTGGTCACTGCAAGATTTTTCCCTATGTGAGCATGGCTTGAATGTAAATAGGGCCTAGCTCTACCACAGCCTTTATAAAGATAAGGCCTACACTAGCCATTTATGATGCTCATTTCATTGCATTGGCCATATTTTGTAGGGTGCAAATTGTTTGTTTCCCCTGCACAGAAAAAAATTGTTTGGCCATGGCCTTACCTTTTCCCCTGGGGGGTGGGGGTACCTGCTACGCATGTAGTAATGTGGAAACACTTTTTTGAGAACCGACAGATTACAATGGTATACAAGTGCACTTTTGCCTAATTTATTGATCATCTTTGGCTAAATAATCTTACATCTATCTAGTAACCTACAACTTAATTTATTACCAAGCCTGACCTTAGTAGGTCCAAGCTACAAAGCCTAATGTCTTTTTAATTTTACATATACAGCCTAGATGTATTTAATAAACTTGATGATCATTGATCATTAATTACCTTGGCATTGAGCCCTTGTTTGCCATTGCAAATTGAAATTGTTCCATTGTACTATTTTATTTTGAATCTATAAGGAGTTAGGATGTATCTTAAAGTTGTCAAATACATGTTTACGGTTATTACTTGCATACCTTGCTTGACTTACATGCTAGGATATGTATGCAGGACATGTCTTAGCTTTATACTACTACTGACATAACCATCTTGATAGGAATACTACCTAGTCCATAGTCCTAAACACATTTAGTCACCGCAACCATACTGTCGATAGTTAAACTATTTATGTATTGTATAGGGTTGGCGGTA
>JAMZAV010011389.1:0-19846 GCA_024449915.1 Sweltsa coloradensis | reverse complement strand
CTACTAACTGTTCCAATACACACACTGTCTAAACTGTGTACCTCTAATCATGATACACACCCAGCTGTTCTTCAAACAACTGTGTCACACACAGCCATCCTACACCAATTTTTGTTATGCACAACTGTTCTACACCCAACTTAACTTCAATACCGAACTGTGCTATACAAATGTGTGCTTACCCACCTGTTATCTACCCTACTGTTATACCAAACTGTGAGTACCAACCGGTATACACCCAACTGTGTCAACTGAGATTATGCTACGAGCCGCAGACTACAAGACATATATATATATATATATATATATATATATACATATGTTATTCTCCCACCAACAAACAAGATAGTTTCTTATTCGGTTCGTTTGTGCAAAGACATAATAGAGTATGTTGTGTATTTATTTGTCTCTTTAAGTTCATGTACAGTCATACATTTATATATATATTTTAATAAGCTGAACATTAGAGTACTAAAGGTGTTAAAATTAAGAGGCAATAATAATAAAAATTTTAAATAAAAAATTACGATATTGGACGTATAAATGTCTATACCGGCACATCTTAGTCAATACTTATGGTGTAGGTAATTTAAATTAAACAACACAACCCCCCCCTCCCCCCCGCCAAAAAAACATAAAAAACATGTTAAGTGCTATCCTTGATGTCTTTAATTTTGATGGAGCAGATTTGTAAAGGCTAATACCTGATTACAAGCCGTTTCTGTCGCATCGACAGATTGCACTTTAAGTGACCTATTTATCAGTATTCCTAGTAAATATTATTTAATGAATATCTTAATTACGGTACACGAAAATATATGTAGATAGTTGTAAATATACGTTTGTACTTCATAAATGTATGTAAATGCCTTGGGAAGAATGTTTAGTCGTTTGAAAAGCAATTTACATGCTAGCCCGTTCCTATTTTGTAACTGCTCTTATTACATTTTTTTCTGTCAAATAAGCACATTGTTACTGTCCCTTGAGCCTCCCCAAAAATACTAAGTACACAAGTGAAAAACTTTAAATCCAAGAAAGTTCAAAACAACAAAGTACCTGTTAATTATTAAACTAATGCATTTTTTTAATGTAAAGCAGATAATTATTAATAACAATCTCGTCCATGTGTGCGTACCTAATTGGCATAACATTATGCTATTAATAATACTCACTTTTATGCGCATGTTAATACATATTTTTATTGATTAGGAAAAACTTTATTTTGTTGCATTGCCCGTTATTAACATGCTGATGATAACTTGAACCATTGATAGAGTACCTAAGTGTGCGTGGAACAGGCGCGTAATACAACTAATCATATTTAATGGCAATAGCTACGCTGCTATTGATTTCAAAGAAAGGTTTGAGGTTTGCGTTGTGGCTTACATTAACTTACGATGAAACAAAAACTGAAGAGTTTTTCAAGTTTTGAAACCCCAAGAGAAGGGAGTTTCTCTTTTTTGAAAGCCTGAGACCCGCTGAAGTGACGGGGGAAAATATACACTATCCGAAAGTAATTATAAAACTAGAAAATAATCAAATTTGAAAATGTATTGCAAAAGATTGGCAAGTATTTTTTTTGTTTTCGGTAGTAAAAAGTAATTCATTTAAAGCAAAAAGAAACTAGTTCCAAAAATCTTTTCAATTATGCGAAGTTTTTGTAGGATGTATGCCAATGTAAGCGCTTACCGTTATAAAAAATTTTCGTTTAAAAAAGTTCGAAAAATTTCTACCAACTCGAGGAGAACTAAATGGCATGGCACGAAAACAAAAAAATTAAATTTTACGAAAAAACTTTTGTTTCGCTCAAGCCGTCCCCAGCGCAAAAAAAAATTCAAACTTTATTAATCATTATTTTAAATAGAGCCCCAAAAAAAGTCGCAAACATATAAACGGAAGACTTTTCCATAAAAGTTAGTGGATGACGTAAAATTTTGTCCATATTTAAAAAAGGGAATACACCTCTAGCACCTCGCTAGACAATTACCATCCCCCCACTCGTAATCTAGGGGAAATATTCGAAATTATTTCGCCCGCAAGCGGGGAAAACCGTTCCGCCACATCCTGACAAATCAAATTCACTCATCTAAACGAAACGCCCCCGACAAATAAAAAAATTACGCTCAGTTTGTAAAAGTTGGCTGGAAGGGGGCATCAATCCTTTTTGGTTCAACTTGGTTTTTGTGGGTAATCCCCCTTGTCAAAAAGGGGGGATTTTTTTGGTTTAGGTTTGTTTTATTTGGGTTTTTTTTTTTAAAAAATTTTTTTAAATGTTTTTGGGTGTTGGGTTTTTTTTTAAAAAAAATTTTTTTTTGTTTTTTTTTTTTAAAAAAAAAAAAAAAACAAGAAAAATTTGGGGGAAACGGGGGGAAAAACCAGGTTTTAACCCTTTTAAAATGGTAAGGTTTGAAAAAAATTTAAAATTTTAATTTTTTTGCAAAATTGCAAAAAAAATTTTTTGTTTGTTTTTACAATTGGGGCCCCAGTTCAATGTTTACATATTTAATTGGGGAGGGCAAATTAACCCTTTTTTTTTGGATTTTAATCCCTAGCCTTGTAATTAAATTTTTATTTTTTAAATTTTAAAAAATAAATTTTTTTTTTATTTAGGGGGCATGTAATTCCGTGGGCGAAAAGTGAAATATTGGGGGTTGGGCAAGTTTTTGTCCAATTTTTTAAAAATTTCCCCCGGGGAGTTTTATTTTTTCGGAAGCATTCTAAAAAATGGGGGGTTGAAATTTAAAAAAGTTTTTGTTTAATATTTACCTTTTTTAATTTTAAGTAAATTAGGAAGTAATTAAATAAAGTAAAAAATTTTACAAAAATTATTTTGGGAGTTACAAAAAATCAAATTTATTCCCCTTTTTAGAAGAAAAACAAAATAAAAAGGTTTTACATTTTCTTAAGTTGCATTTATGGTAGATTATTTGTATGTGTTTTTTAATGAATCCATGCATTTAATTTTCTGACAATTATAGCCTGAGTTTATGTAATTGAACCGATGGCATGTGTAGATGAATATATGCTACTATTGTGTGATCTTTATGTTTCAAATACATTTTGTAGAGGCAAAATTTGGGGTGAAACAATTAGATATTTGGTAAAAAATCGATTCGTTATGAACCGAACTTAAACAATTTTGAATGGGTAAATTTCGATTTTTTTACTGAGACCTTCCCTGGGCAAAACAAGATGGCCGCCATTCATTGAAGATTTTAAACTCAAAATCTTTAAAAGTATTTCGCCGAATTTCAATTTTAAAGGTACCATTGAAAAGTAATAAAAAGAGCTACAAATGATATATCAACAATTTTCCAGAAAGTTTAATTTTTTAAGGGTTTATGTTTGTTTTGAGTTTTTTTGTATTTTTAACGATTTTTTAAGAGCACAATAGGTGAAACAACTATGTAGGGGGTATCAATCGATTCGTTTTGAAACGTGATTTAACAATTTTGATGGGAAAAATTTCGATTTTTTTACTGAGGCCTTCCCATGGCAAAAACAAGATGGCCGCGCCAATGAACCTTTTGACTCGCATATCTTTAAAAAGTATATATCCGATTTTTAATGCACGTATGCCGTTGAAAAGGTAATTAAAAGAGAAATAAACTATATATTATCTTTTTGGGTTGAAACATTAATATTTACTGAGGTTATGTACAAAAACTTAAATTATTTACCACATCGTCATCGGTATGGAACTTATGGCGCATATATTTACATGACAAAAAACGGTTTTTGAATATGTTTGGCTTGTTTATCCGTAGAATATTCTTTATGTATTCAATGAGTCCTTACTTTTTATGTTCCGACAAATATATCCGAGATAATGTATTTGAAGCGACGGCATGTGTAAATGAAAAATATATGCATAGAGTTTTTTGATTTTGATTTTTTTAAACACATTTGTAGAGGCACAATATTGATGAAAGGATTATGTATCTGGTATCAATCGATTCGTTATGAAACGTACTTTAACAATTTTGATGAGGTACCCGTCGCAAAAAAAAAAAACAAGATGGCCGCCGAAAAAAAACTTTGTAGCTTACATATTTTCAAGATAATTGACAGATTCTTTTCAAATGGTACCGTTGGAAAGGTAATTAAAGGAACAAAAAAGTTTTAAATTTTGCAATTTTCACGAAAAGTTATTAACTGGGGTTTATCTTGTTACTACACTCGATTGTTGCAGTTATGGGAACAAATATAACGTTTATATGTATATATTTTGTTTAACCTTTGTTTATAGTAAGCGACTTTGACGCTGTTATTTGGTACCATAGACAGAAATTAATAAAAGTTCTTCCACCGGGGATTGAACCCGGGACCAGTTGGAAAGAGTATGACATTGACAGTCTAGGTCCCGAGTTCAAACCCCGGTGGAGGTATTTTTAAATTTCTGTCTTAATATAAAATTTTTTTTTGGGTTTTTAAAAGAGATTTTCGTGGCAAATATGTATGTCATACTGTCATACTCTTTCCATCTGGTCCCGGGTTCAATCCTCGGTGGAAGAATTTTTATTAATTTCTGTCTTTTGGTACCAAAATAACAGCGTCAAAGTCGCCTTACTATAAAACTAAGGTTAACAAATATTACATATAAACGTTATATTTGTTCCATAACTGCAAAAAATGAGTGTAGTAACAAAAATAACCTCAGTTAATATAAAAAGTTTCGTGAAAATTGCAAATTAATACTTTTTTGCTCCTTTAATTACCTTTCCAACGGTACCATTTGAAAATGAATCTGTCAATTATCTTAGAAAATATGTAAGCTACAAAGTTTTTTTCGGCGGCCATCTTGTTTTTTTTTTTGCGACGGGTACCTCATCAAAATTGTTAAAGTACGTTTCATAACGAATCGATTGATACCAGATACATAATCCTTTCATCAATTATTGTGCCTCTACGAAATGTGTTTAAAACATCAAGATCAAAATACTCTATGCATATATTATTCATTTACACATGCCGTCGCTTCAAATACATTATCTCGGGATATATTTGTCGGAACATAAAAAGTAAGGACTCATTGAATACATAAAGAGATATTCTACGGATAAACAAGCCAAACATATTCAAAAACCGTTTTTGTCATGTAAATATATGCGCCATAAGTTCCATAACCGAGACGAGTGTGGTAAATAATTTAAGTTTTTGTAACATAACCTCAGTAAATATTAATGTTTCAACAAAATGATAATATAGTTTATTTTCTCTTTTTAAATTTCCTTTTCAACGGCATACGTGCATAAAAAAACGGATATATACTTTTAATGATATGCGAGTCAAAAGGTCATTGGCGCGGCCATCTTTTTTTTTGCCATGGGAAGGCCCCAGTAAAAAAAATCGAAATTTTTCCATCAAAATTGTTAAATCACGTTTCAAAACGAATCCGATTGATACCCCATACATAGTTGTTCACCTATTGTGCTCTTAAAAAATCGTTAAAAATACAAAAATCTCAAAACAAACATAACCTTAAAAAATTAAACTTTCTGGAAAATTGTTGATATATCATTTGTAGCTCTTTTTATTACCTTTTCAAGGTACCTTTAAAATTGAAATCGGCGAAATATTTTTAAAGATTTTGAGTTTTAAAAACTTCAATGATGGCGGCCATCTTGTTTTTGCCCAGGGAAGGTCTCATAAAAAAATCGAAATTTACCCATTCAAAATTGTTTAAGTTCGGTTTTATAACGAATCGATTTTTACCAAATATCTAATTGTTTCACCAATTGTGCCTCGACAAAATGTATTTGAAACATAAAGATCACACAATAGTAGCATATATTCATCTACACATGCCATCGGTTCAATTACCTAAAAATCAGGCTATAATTGTCAGAAAATTAAATGCATGGATTCATTAAAAACACATACAAATAATCTACCAAAAATGCAACTTAAGAAAATGTAAAAACTTTTTACCTAGTAAATATCGTTCCATAACGAGAAAATGTAAAGTAATTAGTTAGAGTTTTTGTAACATAACCTCAAACATATGGGATTTTTGTGAAAATTTTTTACATTTATTTAAATTTCTTCATTTACCTTTCGAAATGGTACCTTTGAAATTGAAATTGGCAAATACTTACAAAAATAGCTAGTTTAAAATTCGAAAGCGGGGGCCATCTTGTTTTAGATATGGCCCGGGCTCAGCCAAAATATCAAGAACTCTCACCATCGAAATTGTTTATCTATGGATCAATACGAAAACGATTGATACCAGATAATAGCTCTTTCACCTTAGCTGCCACGGAAGCATGTTTTCATTTCCTTATGCTCCCCCACTATATACTCCGCGCAGGCTCTCGAGCTTTCAACTTGAGAAAATACAAATTAAAACAAAGTCCCGATGAGTGTGCTCCTGTACGTGTAAACAAAGAATCTGCATAATTGTGGGTATCATAAACGTGATTCCAGACAGAGAAAAAATAAATTGAGATACAGCAAACACGGAAATTTTATTCAAACCCTTCGCGCTCGTCTTTGCTGAAAACCACATTCGCTGTGTAAACAGTGACTAAAATGATTGCTTGAAAACAGTTTCCTCGTTTCGTCGATGTAATAATAATATGCTCGCAAAAGTCTAGATGAAACTTTCTATTTGTATGTTTTAGATGTATATAAGTATGTTTAAGGTAGAGATTGGTTATGCTAAATATGGCGTTTCCTGGCGTTCGCGAAAGCAACGCATGTGGAAACGCCGACAAATCGAGATAAACCATTCAGCGTCACAGCCATCACGAATCTAAGAGGTTGATTTTTTTGTGCCGAAAAGGAAATATATTCATCGAAATATCAGACAAACTTTCACAAACAATAATGTGTAATCATTACATTGTTGATCTTAAAGTAGCCCAATTCAAGCTCCACAAATCCAGTTGGTATCAATCAACTTTTGTGTTTCAAATATTGAAACTTGTGTTTAAATCAAGTTCGCGATTCCAACCTCATCCAACAAAATGTTTTATTTGGCCTCACATTCCTTATATTTTTTGTTTATATTTAAATAATCAAACGAAAGAGAGCCACCCCTTTATCAACCTAAAGAGCAGCTTCCGCCCTCAGTTTGCCGTTGCTCGCAAAGATATAATTCCCAACGTAGTTGTTGCCTTCAAATCTCTGAATCTCAGCTTACTATTATGAAACGATCTCCCAAGGCAAATCGTCCCACGGTCTTCAATTTAAATAAAGCAAAGTCTGCTCCTACCAAGCAACCAAACCCTTTGACATGTATTATCTCCTCTTTCCCAGAATTATTTAATTCATCTTCACTACACTCAATTGTGAGAAAAGACCGTACCTACAAAATTTAAACGTGCAAAATTATAACATTTTAGAAATGGAATAGAAGAAGATACTCGCGCCCATGTTTTTTGTACGTTCGAAAGTGATAGGCCTAATTTTGTGATTTGGGTGCAGGTACTGGTTATGTCTTAATAATATGCTGACTACCAAAGGAGTGTGATTTCAAGTTTAAAATATTTTTAGTGTTTAAGTGTATTCTGTGCACAATTTCGAGTTGAAACCCATTTTGAATAAAGTGTCTAATTCTCACAAATTTCAGGAGATGATAATTAAAAGAACTCGTGTAAAATCTCAGTTTAAAAAATGATTTAATTTTTTACATGGTCGTTTTAGATTAGTATTATGCTAAAGAAAACGTATTAAAAATATATTTTGGGGTAATAGCTCCCTTTACACACTTTATAGTTAATCAAGTGTCAAGTGTGTTCGCTAAAGTTATGTAAGATCCTTGCATTTGGATGTGACAAGTGTGTTGTAAAGTGGCCCTCTTATCCCCCCGCTACTACTCCATTATGTATACTAATGCAAAACAGAAAGGCACAAATTGCTTTTACCCCTACTTTAATTAAGTCCCCGGTCGGCTCCCTACCTTGTCGACTAGCCAGTTGGGGTTTCAAACTATTGCAAACCGTAATAGTTTTCTCTCCACTGATTTTAACTTTATTATGTTGGAATGGGATGCCACAGCAGGTTTTGCGTAGCAGTTTTTGCTAACTTTATGCCTGACGTTCATATAATCTATTCTTCCTTATAATGTACAAAACTCTATCGAGGAAAAGTGACCTTCATTCTCAAAGATAACAATTCTGTTACACGTGTGCGCCGATGAATCCTACTAAATTTTATGTTCATTGTTCAATTATCACATTTGTTCACAAGTTCATCCGTTCATTCGTCCGTTTGTGCATTTGTTCATTCTACCATTCGGGCTTAGTTCGTTCGTTCCTTCGACCATGCCCCATTCATTTAATTATTTATTGGAATTGCAAGATTATCTATTGAGTATTGACTAGTTTGAGTGATTTGGTTACATTGAATTGAAAACGTCTGGCAAAGAGTTCGCCTTTGTGCGGGTTCCTCACTCGACATGATATCCGCATACATGCGCGTGAGAAGAAAACCCCATTTAGTCTATACCACACAGCTTCACGTTCCAGGGTATCACACCACACGCATTTTACCTCCATGTCTATATTCCCCACCCTTTGCCCTTTTCCCACTGTGACCATCATCGCCATACACCGTGTCCAATCACAGTCCTGAGTCAGCTTAGCAGCGGGCGACAAAAAGAAAGCGCCGCCCAAGCGTATTTCATTTTTTTCCCGATTTGCAAATCTTTTAAAAAGGAACTAGATTTAAGGCCCATTCTCTCCGTCCTCGGGCGCAATGGGAAGGGACAAAATGCCGCGGATGACCCCGCCACGTTTTCGATTGGGGCCGGTTAAAGGGAAAAGCGTTGCGGGGGGCCACAATCGGAAAAAAACCCCGGGGACGACGCGTTTGAAAATTTAAACCTGTGAAAAGGGGGAAGGGGACCACATACTAAAACCTTTATATCCTGGGAAAGGCAGCCCGCCCATTCATATTTTTTAAAAGCCTCACAAAAAAAAGTCGTCGGGAAAGTATTTTCAATACAATTATTTTATTTCATCCAAGGGGGTTAGACAAATAAACAAAAAATTTTGAAAGTATTATAATACCCAAAAAACAGCAGAGTTAAAAAGAAATCAAAACCCCCTTTTAGTCGATACTAAAATTTATTATTAGAGCCAACGTGAAATTTTTTTAACCCCATACATGCTATATATTTGGTTTTTATTGGGTTTAAAAGTTTTTATGGGACTTTTGTTTTTTGGGCTTTTAATTTCCCCTTTTCTTATACTGGCCTTGAAAAAACATTTTTTTTTTTTTTTAAATTTTTAAGGGGGTGAATGCATGCAGTGAAAAAGGGTTTATCGAATTTTTGCAAGCCCGGTTTCCGCTAATTCCGCTGGGAAGATTGAGAAAAACTTAAATCTTTCCCTATTTCGTATTTACTAAAATTTTTCCTGGGTATTTTATGCATTTTAAAACATGTTCCAAAATTTTTTTAAATACAATCCAGATATTCCCCAAATCTCCCCCGCCCCTTTGGGGTTTGGGAAACCCGGGTCCCCAAACCCTTCCCGGGGTATAAGGAAAGGGGGTGCCTTGGGACGACTATACAACTAGGAAAACGACGAGTCGTTTTTTAAAAAAACGAGTGAGCGAGTAATGTGTTGAGAAACCCGGAAATATTTGCTTTTAATTTGATTTGAAAATATATAAGGTATAAAGATGGGGTTTTTGAGTTGGGTTGATAAGGGCGCGTTAACGGAAAGGCCAAAATGCCCACTCTAGCCTATGATAAGCTAGGGGGAAAAGACCCATACTGTTTAAAATTGGGGATAAAAGGGAAAAATTTTTCCCCGGGAAACTCAACCCATGGGCTAACTCACTCGCCCAAAAAACGACTTTGGCTTTTTCCCTAGAAACAAAAATTTTAAAAATTAAATGCATTGGAATATCCCTTTCCAAAAAAAAGAAAATTCTAAGTGTGTGGGGGGGGGGATGTGAAAATTAATAAAATTATGAATGGTATTGGGGCATTTTTTATTGGTTGAATTTTGAGTGTTAGTATAACTTTCAGGGTCCCTTTTTGGGTTTTTTTTACGCAAAAAAATATATTTGTGTGTATTTTTCAACAAAAAAAATTTGCATAAAAATTTAGTTTTTGAAAATTTTGGCATATTAAGGCAATTTTTTTTGGGAAAATTTAAGGGGTATTTTATAGTCACTTTATCAAATTATTACCCGTAGAGGAAAAAGTTTCCCAAATTTTTATTTTTTTTTTTTATTTTTTTTTATTTATTTATTTATTTATTTATTTATTTATTTATTTATTAAGGGGCTATCCTATTCAGTAAAAAAACCCTGATTTACAAGAAGGACAACTAAAAAAATCTAATTACTAGATGCAGACGCAACAAGAACTACATTTAAGAAAATATTTGAAATAGTAATATTAAACAATGCTTTAAAAAACTCAACAAATTTGAAACAAAAAAAAAAGGGAGGTTAAACTTTTTTATAATGAACAAATATAAAAAAGGAGGGGGAAAAAAAAATAAAAATAAAACAAAAAAAAAACAAAATGAAAAAAGGGAAAAAGGAAAGGAAAAAAGTAAAAAAAAAAGGGAAAAAAAAAAAAGGAAAAAACTTTTTTAAAAAAAAAACGAAAAAAAAAAACTGTTTTTATAGCGTTTCCCCTAAAACGAAATGGGTTTGCCAAAAAATCGGGAAACAGACAAATCGGGGGAGAATCAATCTTTCCCCTGGAGAAATCATAAACATTTTTTGTCACTTATTTTATTTGAGTAAATTTTTCCCCCAAGGAGTAATAGATGGGCCCCTGTGGTATTCCCCGGGCCCAATAGAAAGACCAGGGGATCTCCCCTGTTTCCCAAAGGCCCCCCCCCATTTCCCTAACGTCCCCCTTTAAAATCAAGTTTCCACCCCGCTGCGTCGGCGCCCTAACTAATAGAAAAATAACAAATCTGAACCCCAAAATTCTATCCCAAAATTTGAAATGTTGGAACAAAAAATATAAAATTTTAAAATTTAGCTTATTTGCGAAATAAAAAATTATTCCCAATAAAATTTAAAAAATTTATGAATAGGGATGAAAAAAAAAATTTTTTAAACAAAAAAACTTTGTACCCTGATAGGATTACCCGTGCATTTTACTATTTATGTTTTCTTTTTATGATTTTAAAATTTGTATTCTTAATCTTGTTGGAGCTACACGTAATATTAAAAAACAAAAAAAACTGAATGGGGAAGGGGAAACCTCTTAAGTTTGCGGGGATGTATTTTTAAAAAAACAAAACAAACAATTAGGTACCTTTTTCGACAGTAAAAAAAAAACCGTTTTATTCCCAAAAAGAACGCTTTTCTAAACGTTTTCTGTAAACATTTTTTTTTTAACGTATTGCTTTTTTTCTCCCCTATGTTTACCAAACGTTTTTTTCCCCATTTTTTTAAAGGTTTTTGGAAAGTATTGATGTTTACATGCTTTCACAAAAGTTTTTGTTTCTCCCAAGGGGTTGAAATGATTTCCCTTTTATGTGGGGATTTCAAATCCGTTTTTTTATAGGTAAAAAAGTAATAATACCTTTTTTTTCATCCAAACTTAAAAAATGTACTGAACTTTTCCCATAAACCCACACTGTACTCCCGTTGGAACTAAAAACAAAAATTAGTGGGGGGGCCAAATTTTATTCTGGGGGGTTTTACAAAAAGATTTGCCTTGGGCGCCAGTTCAAATTTTTGTTTTTTCGGTTTCTTTATCTACGTCAAGTTATGGGGGGGGCCTTTTAGTTCAAAAGTTACACCCTCCTTCGTATAAAAGGGTAGGCATTCCGGGCTACAAGACAAAGGCTAACCCAAGAACTACACGACCCCTTTCTCTTCTCTCTTCTTGCTCTTGGGGTTTTTGGTCTTTTTTCCTTCCTTTTTTTTTTTTTTTTTTTTTGGGGGAAATTTTTTTTTTTTTTTTTTTTTTTTTTTTTTTTTTTTTTGTTTTTTTTTTTTTTAAAATTTTTTAAAATTTTTTTTTTTTTTTTGGGGTCGTGTAAAAAACATATGCTATATAAAAGAGAATAGGGGGGAAAAAACGTAAAAAGTGGAGATAAATACTAGTTATTACATAATTATTATACCAAAAAAATTTTTAAAAGGGAAATTTTACAAACTTTTTATAAAAACATAAAAAAATGTAATTTAATTTTTTTTTTTGTTACATTTTGTTCCCCACACATACTTTTAAAAGGGTTTGTTTTTTTATAAGGTAGTAATGATCTTTTCTTTTTAAGTGGAAAAAAAAATATATACATACAAGTGGTTTAAAAAAAATTTTATATTCAAATGGAGTGGGAGGTAAAAAAGTAGGAGAAATTCAAGGGGATGGGAAAGCACACCCAAAAATTAAAAAATGTGCGTTTCTTATGATATAAAGAATAGAAATACTGGTTAAAGTAAAGATGGGGAAAGTTCCTTAAAAATAATCTGCAAAGTGAAAACCAGAATAATTTGGGTTTTCAACAATTTGCCCTAAAAAAAAAGGCGGGGTATAAGTAAAAAAATTTTTTTAAAAAGTCGGTATGAGAAACTGTTATATATTTACAAGTTTACATTCGTATTTTTTAAAAAACCCGAGTTTAACTGTCTAGTCAAAATTATTTCTAGTCAACTGTTTAAATACATTATTTAAAAAATTCGTTTTGTTTTAAAAAAGTAATTTTTTTTTTTTTTTAGAACCAAAACCAGTTTCCCCAAAAAACCCCAAATTAAATTGGGGCTCAATTTTTCAAAACGTAAACTTCAAAAACATTTTTCCCGCTGATAATAAAATCAACATAAAGAAATGAAAATTTCTGTATTCCTTTATCCAAAATGTTTGGGGCCCAAAGGGCACATGAAATTTTTAATTTAAATCCTAGCAAATCGGGCGCCCTTTCAGGGAAAATTGGAAAAAGTTTTTTGGGGTGGAAGTTTTTCCACGCTCCCCGGCACAGCGGCGAAATCAAGAAAAAATCAGGCTTCGATCTCGCACAAAGGAAAATTTTTACAAGTTTTACATGGGCACATTTCCCCCACTCTATCGAAAAAAGTTGTAATTAAATTGAATGTCTCCCTTTGTGCAAACGTTTTCCTTGGGGTTCCCCCCCAACGTTCCCCCCCCTCCCCCCAACCCACTTTCCCGGGGATAATAAAAATACAAAAGACACAATCGCTAACATTTTCCTCCCAGCATTGTGGCACGTGAAAAACAGCAATTGGTTGCCATCTTCTGTTTTGTTCAAAAAAATAACTTTCGTATTGGTCGAAAAAATTTTTTTTGCTGATTCGGCTTTGTTTTTAAATCTTATGGGGGGGCCGGGGGGTCGGGTTTTAAAGGGAAAAGATGCTTAATTTTTTCTTATAATCCCCTTTTCTACTTACCCGGGAAAAACCCGCTTGGGTCCCGCTCTCAGCGACGATGTCGCTTTAGGTTCTAGATGGGTTTCAAAATTGGTATGGAAAAGACGGGAAAATACATTCCGTTTGGATCTCAATATTAAACCACATCGACGTAGGGAAAAACGGGAGTTCCCAAAGTTATTTTTTACGTGAAATTTCCCGACGGAAATTTCGAAACCTACAAGATTTAATCAAGTTTATACCCTTTGCTTATATATTTTTTTACATTTGAAGCAGAAACATTTTACAGAATAATTTTAAAAACAGTTTTTTTTCTACAGTTTTTATTAAAAATTTCGTTTTTAAATTAAATGGTGGTATATAAAGTTATAAATTAAACTAGTCAGAAAAAACTATTTGTTTAAAGGGTGCCTAAAAATTTATCGATTTTAAGCCAAAAAGGGAAGAAAAGTAACATAAATTTAAAAAAAAAAAAAAGAAAAATATCTGTGTTGGATTTTAAAAGGGAAATAGTTTTCAACACATTTTTTTTCTGAAACAAATATGGGTTTAGACAAGTGATGATAAATATGTAGGGGGGCCCCAATTTAACAAAAAGCTTGGGGCTTGTGCTCTTTTGCTTGAATGGAAGATTTGAATGTGTGTGTGGAGAATTTTCCCCTTAAAAAAAAAAAAAGGTGACATAAAGTAAAGAAATGTATGAAGGGCTGTGTAAAAATGCATTAACATTTCAGTATATATAGGTTAAGTACGAGTAAAGGAAAACTAAAAACATGTTTTCCATTCAATTGTTCTTACAAAGCTTTAAAACCCTTAGTGAAAAAAATATCAAATTTCCAAGTTTATGAAGTTTCATACATTTTTTTAAAAATATTATGGGTTTTGGAAAATTTTAATTTTAAGTATGAGTAAACCTTGGGAAAATGGCTAGCCCAAAAAAAACACAATGTTTTGTAACCAAAAAAATTTAAATTTTAAATTATGTAAAAAAAAAAATTTTTGTTTTTTAAATTTCCCTTTCCCTTATTTCACGAGCTAAATTTGAATAAATGTATGCCTATGTTTAAACTGTACTCATGTTTTCAAAATTTCCCAAACGATAAAACATCGAAGGTTTTCGTAAACGTTTTAAAAAAAATAATAGGCTGATGAGTAAAATTTGCCCTTGCGATACTATTTCGGGTTAAAAAGATCACTGAATCCAAAACTAAAACAGCCTCATTCCCTTTTCACGAACATTTTTAATTTTTACAAAAAATTTCCAAACAAACGCGATAAGTAGTAATTTCTGAAAACTTTCGGGGGATTCCTGCGTGAAGAAAAAACCGCCTGTGTTGACAAAAACAGAGATTGCACGAAAACCATAACCATCTTTAAAAAAAATATTGATTATTTACAATTCTAAATCCCTGACCATCTTAAACCCCCCCCCCACCCCCCCCCACCCACCCCTTGCCGGCGAACCAAACCTCGCATATATTTTACCCCGCTTACGCTACAACGCCCGGATGCATTTTTCATAGATAAAAAACCCCACACGAAGAAATTTTAGAGGCGCGAAAAGGGCTTGGGGCTGGACTTAAAAAAAGAAACCCAAATTTAAATGACACGGACGAAATATGTAGTCATAAAACAAGATGATAAAAAAGAATGGGCCTTAATTTAAGACGGGTGTTTTAAAAAAAATGATATCAAAAGACAAAAGGGCGTGTATAGTTTTGTAAGAAACTCGTAAAGGGTTATGTTGTTAAACCCTTTTTTTAGGATATCGTTTTATGTGAGCTTTTGAGGTATCAAATGATTCAAAAAAAAAAAAGGGTTTTATAAGAAATTGAAATTTAAATTTAAATTGAAATTGGGAAAATTTAAAGTTTTTCAAGACATGGAACAAAAACCCTTTTAGCAGACTAATAATAAATATCATTAAAAAAGGAAAACAACGCATTTCCAAAAAAAATGTGTTAAAACTTAATGATCAAGGCATTAACACTCCCAATTTGTCCACCACAACTCGTCTGGATTTGCGCCCGTGAATGAAAAATTTTTCGTAAAAATCCCATTTTCCCAAACTTGTCGTATTTAATACTAATCAAAACCCCAAATTTGGGAAAAATAACTACCCCTTTTTATATTTTATTTTGGGACAGCTGTTTATTCTGGCGTTGATTTGCGGGGGTTCGCACGTCCATACCACTGATTGCTATAATTTTCCCATTAAAAATATCGGGTCTTTGGGGGGGTTATCCCCTCACTCGTCGATTGCGTGGGCCTGTAGGGTTGGCTTGGTCGCTTTGATTTTTAGTCCCCCCACTGAAAATTAGTTATATAAAATGGGGGGGCGCTCTAAAAAATTTATTTTTTTTATTTATTATCTTTTTTTTTAAAGTAAAAATCTTTCTTAGGCAAATAAAAAATGAAAAATGAAAAAGTCTAAAGTGGGTAGTTTTTATATACGGAAACTGATGTCGAACCATTGTTAAAATTACTTTATAATGCGTAAAAAAAATAATTAATGGATACATAAATTAGCTTTATAAATATGGTATTCATTATTTTATTTAGTGCTTTTATTGTACATAAATATTTTGCGTTTCTAATATCGTATAATCATTTCCAAATACGGTTTTATTCTCTAGATAAAACATGTACCTTGTTTGTAAGCTTAATACGATATTAGGATGTCAACGACATAGCCCAATTCATTACCGTTAACGTAATCTGCCTCAGTGGGTAATTTATTCTGGCAAAGCTAGCTACTGCAAAGATGTCAAACCGCAGGCGGTATGTGGAAAGGGTGCGTCATTTACCTTCCGCTATCCCGCCATCCTGCAGCCTAAAAATCATGTCTCAACAACTGTGTATATTCGATACGAGGTAAGACCTTATATTGTGTGACTTCATCGTGCATGGAAAAACATCAAATAGGTATTTCTCTGACGTTTAGGAGTTAAACAAACGGTCAGAAATATTTACAATTGGTCTCAGGTTGGGACAACACATTTTGCTTTTTTTAAAACAGATAACGATAAAATTATGATATTTATTGTTTGATTCAACGTAAAAAGGGCAATATTGTAAAAAAAAACACCTAGATTGAAATCTACTTTTTAAAGTAGCATGAATAATAAGTTATAATTAAAAATATTAAAATAAAATGTTTTATTGTGTATTTGAACAAGAATTAACCCCAGTCTAGTTGCAATGCTTTTATTAAAATAGGTTGCAGTATCAGTTTTCTTAAGAAAAAACATTAATCATAAAAATTAAAATTAAATTCTTGTTAAAAATGTTTATGAAATATTAATTGTAAAAGTAATTATAAATATTTTAAATATTTTGATCAAAACATGTTTTGTATCACTTGAAGGTCAGTGTTAGACCAAATCGAACAATACCATCATAAATACATTTAGGAATGGTATTTCATCCCCCATATATCGTTTAAGTTAATTTTAATCCCACCCTATTGATTATCACAAGGCAATGAAGTGTGTCATGGACGCTTAGCATGTTTGCGATGCTCGCATACGAATGCATACATGCACACAAGTGCATCGGGTCTGGTACCACACAGCCTCTGCAACGAGTCGTTAGTTAAACAGTGCAACGTGTTTGGTTTAGCAATTCAATCGTGGCTATGAACCAACGAAACGGGATTCTCTGTACGTGTAATTTATTTCTCATACTATTTCCCGTTTTTTGATAGTATTGAATAGTGATAAGACAATTTTTCCCTCTGGCTTTATTCAAATGATAGTAATATTAAATTATTGTTTGAAGCTTACATTCATAGTTATGTACTAATATTTTTGCTGTGTAATAGTTAAATATATTTCTTTGTAAATTTTGTGATAATAATGTTTTCTGCATCATTATTATCGACATCTGAAAGACTCTTCACAAGTCTCCCATCCAACCATTATAAAAACACCCCCCAAAGATGTAAATTGTACGGAAAATGACAAAACTACAAAAGCTTGGCAAGTGACAACAAAAACAACGATTTTCGATCGTTATGATTTATAGTTTTTTTCCCCTTTTTTTATAAAACATTCATTGAATTTTAAAACCTATTTTTTATATCAATCGCAATTTCAACAACCACGACAACGAAATTTATTACAGTAAGTGGTTAGAGTAGAAATCGAAAGAAGAGCTGGGTGATGACTGGGACATAATCTCGGCCCAATTGGGTTTTTGTTTACACACTTTTTTAAGAAGTAAAAAATACAAAGAGTGGGGTTTTACCAAACTTATATTACTATCTCACCTATACGTATTTTCAAAAGTCGCGTACATTATTTAAGACATTCAAGTATCAAACCCCTGCACCCTTAAGGGATTTCAAAAAGATTATAAAAACGTGCAAGCAGTCGTTGCATGGAAAGACCCGGGAAGATGCGTCTAGGATTAATTTGAAAGTACTTTTCAAAGCACAATGATCTATAGAACATTATGATAAATACTAAAAAGAGGGGAACTGAAAAAAGCCCTGAAATAAAAATTTTGTCCATAATTTAAACTTTGAAAAATTATTTTTATTTTATTTTCAACTGTTATTATAATTAAAGTAAAAACCCTTTTATTTATACCAAAAATTTAAAAAATTTTTAAAAAAGAAAGCACAAACTTTTGAGAAATGAAAAAAATTAATAAAAATTAAATCGATAAAAAATACGGCCGGCAAAAAAGTACTTTCATTTTTAAAACATAATATTAAAAAGGTACGTATGTACAATAATTTTTAAGGTTTATTTAATCCCTTTGTAGGGATCTATTTTATGGTCACCGTAAAAAAACTCGTGTATGGGGAAATGTTTCCCAAATTTTTTTTTTTGAAATTTTGCCCTTAAGTTTGAATAAAATCAATGAATTTAAATTTTTATAAACAACAAGATACTTTAAGCTTAAAAAATAAAATAACTGAAAAAACATAGTTTTAAATTTAAAATAGCGCTTTGTATCATCTAGGGGCTAACACAAAAATCATTTTTTCTTCCTTTAATAAGCTCGTCAAATTTATAATAATAGCTACTTAATAAATACTGAATACAGAAATACAAGCGTAATTGAAATATGAAGGGTATTCCTTAAAGTTAACAATAATTTAAAAATGTATATCAAAGGATATTATGTACGGTAGAGATTAAGTATAGACAAAATAATTTAATCCTCGTAGCGTCTTTGTATTTCTACATTTGTTTTGTCTGTACCTCCTTGCAGTACGAGGAGAATTAATAATGTTTTAAAATAATATGATTATTCATTACAATAGCAGATCCCAGACCATATAATAGCTATGAGCGCAAGATAGTCTAGGAATAACTAAGTAAACTCACTGTCTGAAACTGTTTACTAAGTCAAGTTTCTTCGGGAAAATAAACCCTTGTTAATTCTTTGTTAACTCACAAAAAAACTAAATGAACGTAAATAACATTTCAGAGTCATGAGTATTTTCATGCAGACATGCTTCATATTAAAAAAACGTTTTCTACTCACTCACTCACTCAACTTCACTCAACCTCACTCACCACACTAGTATACTAAAATAATTTCAACTTTAACTTTTTAATCGAACTGACTATCAATGCCATTTACGCATTTTCGCCACAATAGGGAATTTAAAGGAAATATATTTGTTTAATTTTCTAATAGAAGATTGGGAAGCTTTCATGCTAAACTTGAATAAGTAACGTTAAATAGGGAAATAATTGTTAATTTTAATCAAAATCGTATTTGGAATTTTCATGGTCAAAACTGTGCGGATTTCTTAAAGTAAACAAACGTTTCTTAAATAAAGTTTTTAATGAATTGTTGACTTGAAAAAAATAGAAAAACAATTTTGGAATTTAATCCAACAACTGTACAAAGTATAGCTACGTTTTATTCGCGGATTTTTCGAAATTAACACAAATGTACTTCCCTTATAATCCCCCATTTTTTACATGAATTAGTGGCTGAAATAAACAAAATAAAATTAAAACCCAAAAGATTTGTGGATTCTGTAACAGCACTGGGATAAAAGATCAATACTACTGAATTTTTGAAACGATTCAGAATTTCATCTAACAACGACAAAAACGTTACCCATTTTTAACGAATTATATTTACTTATAATTATTGTGGTGTAGAAAAAATCGTAAACCCAATGTTCCCAATTTGTTTATCAGTTTATTACTTTTATCTTTTTACTTCGGATTGAAAGAATAAACAATTAGAGTGCATTGCTTTTAAATGGTAAGCGTATGTGTTCAAGTGTTTAGTTGTTGTAGTTACTTTTTTTTTTTTTGTTGGTGTTTTAAAAAATTGTTGGTTGATTAGCCCGGGTTTTGGGGCAAAAGGAATACAAATAATATTATGAGGATAGGACCTTTTCGTGCATTATGCTTGAATTGTATGTGTTCTGAAAACAACAACAACCCTTGAAACCAGGGAAAATTTATAGACATTGTTCTGCTCTATAAAATAATTGCAAATACCTCTTTACTCATCTTTATCGAATCTTGAACTCCGTGGTACCAAAAAAATACAC
>JAMZAV010011388.1:0-21252 GCA_024449915.1 Sweltsa coloradensis | reverse complement strand
GGAGAAGGGAAAACCCAGATATCCAGGGGGCCCCCCCGGGGGGGGAAAGGGACTGGGGGGGTTTACTACGGATGAAGGCAATGATGAATGATTGCGGGATACAGGTGTCGGCGTATGTGCTTGATGATAAATGTGATCCGCTGTGCGCAACATCCTGCTCTCCAGGAAGAAGGCGGTGACGTACCAGGGAAAGGTAGGACCCTAGCACTTGTGCGGGAAAAACCCTTCTACGGAGGTACCGGACCTGCGGTAAGTGGAGCACGGGTAGATGTGGGACAAGATACAAGAAGATGGAACGTGTCGACATCTGTTGGCACCGGGCCCCATGGTCTACAAACTTATATCCAATATTCCTTAATATCTAGTATTACTAATTCATCATATCTACAAAACAAAAGTTTCTGGGTCAGCGTAAATGATGCAAAATTTCAAGCATACGCAACATCCTGGTGGAGTACCCCAAGGGTCTTTATAAGGCCCAGCATTGTTTTCAATCTATATAAATGATATCCCTCAATTAAAATATTAGTATTTGAGTTTGTTTGCAGATGATACAAGCAATAACTTCTTCACCACCACCCACCCCCCCGCAATGACACGGCGTCTGGAAGCAGCTTTTCGCAAATTAAAAAATACTTTCACAGTGGAAAATTAAAATGAACGACAAAAAAACACAGCAATTTGTTTTACCAAAAGAAGACCTGCAGACAAAGGGAAAAGTAATTTTAAATAATCAACCTTGTACTTGGGAAAAGCATAGTGAAATACCTCGGACTTAATTTGGACTCAAAAACTCACATTTACAAACCACATCAACCTAAAAATTCATCAGATGAAACGCCGCAATGTCTAATCTGTAATCTCTATCCAATGCTATGCAAACAAGCAAACTACACCCCCAATAATAAGCTGTTGCTGTACAAAATGGTTCTCCGACATACTAACTTATGCGTGCCAGTGTGGAGGCAACAAAACTATAAGAAATTGCAAAGGGCTCAAAAACAAATGCCTAAGAATGATTGGAAATTTTCCCCAGAAACACTTCAATTTATGATTTACTTTTCCTATTTGAAAATTCCTACAATCAAAAATTTTGTCTACGGACCAACTGAAAGGTTTTTTTAAAAATGTGAAAAAAAAAATACCTCAAACAACCTCATTAATCAATTAGGCAATTATTCTATATTTTCACTGCCTTATAAACGCCATCGGCGCAAAACATATTTTACTTTTAATCTTCGGTTATGATTTTTTATGTTTACTTTTACATGTTACATGAACGAATTGTTTACATGAGCTTTAAACTCATAACCTTTTTGTGAAAAATAATGTAAATTTTTGTTTTAAAAAATCACTCAATGAAGAGAGTTTTTTTTTTTAAATTTTCCCCCTCTTTTCATAGGTAGTTATTTATATTCTTAATCTTTAGGTTCCAAAAAAAATTTATGTCAAGGTTGAAAGTAGAGAGCTGAAGGTCAGGTATTTCAGTTGGTACTCTCTAAAATATTTTTGTAAAACAGTAAAATATATACGCAAGTCGAAAAAAACCACACGACATGGATAAGATGTGGCACCTCCCAGTGAAGTTGTGTACGAGAACAACCCACCCTTACTAAAAATGTCATATATGTGTATCCCAATAATTTTGCTTCGCTAGTGTTGCACCCCATCTTTAGTGCTTACTCGCTGCCAGAGATTTTCGAAATCGAAAGTGGGAAGGCCAACTTCATGCCCCCCCCCCCCTCGCACATTTCGATGTCGAAAAAAACTCTGGCAGTGGGTGATCACTGATTGTTCGAGCCGAGGTGCTCAACTCCGAGAATAATGGACTGTATATTTTTTTTTGATCTGAACTTACCCCGAATCTTGACGTAGGTGAAGGAGGCAGTGCAGAGGTAAGTACGATGGGCGAGATGTTAAGCCCACCGCGAGAGAGAACAGGGATAAAGTAACTCGAGTTTGGGAAGATAGTAGGAAGTTAGAGAATGCCTGGAAGCAAGTCGAACCAAGGACTGAAGCTCGGAAATCCGTCGTTGTATTCCAAGACGGACGCGGCAGGTGGCTACACACTTGAAACGTACAGTGAGTGCAATGTCCGGAGAGCGGGACACGTGCGTTGCGAGTAGGCGAGCGAGAGAAGTTGAGACAAAAACGAACTTTGCACTTCATCGAGTGAAGGCGAGAGGTGAACTGCTTGACAAAGCACTTGCATAAGTCGAACGCGGGGGGAAAACCAGGAAAGACGTCTGAAGGCAGAAATTCAAACAGGTGATAACAATATGTGCAACTTATGAATACGAAACAAAAAATACCAATAGCTAAGAGAAAAATATAACTCCCAAACAATAGCGCCGGGAAAATGGCGAACATAACCGCCCACCTAAAATGGATATTTTAGATAGGACAAGAGAAATAACTAAGAACTACAACTAAAAAGACCGAGCCAAAACGAATAACTAAGAAGGAGGGAGGATCACCAACTTGTTCACCGGACGGGTAAACACTCCTTGGGAGTCCGAACGGGACGCCACTCTGACGACGTTGTCTTTTGCCAGGGCACACTTGTCCCACCCGGCCAATGGGCCCAAGACAAAGGAGTGGTAGCGGGTTCCAACACGAAGACCACGTCACCGACCTTGAGGTTCGGGCATGCGCGCACCCACTTCCCACACTGCATCTGCGTGTGCAGTTACTCAGAGGACCAACGTGTCCAAAAGCTTTGATGCAGTTGACGGACTTGAAGCCAACGAGAGAGGTGAGAGGCTTTTCTCGACGACAGCAACTTCGGGAGGTGCGAAAAAGCGAGGTGCCGATCAACAAATGGGCGGGAGAGAGGAATCTGGGCCAACCAGGGGGTCGAACGAAGTGCACAAAGCGGAGACTATTCAACACGGCTTCGATGCGTGAAAACAGGGGGAGTACCCCTCGAAATTAAGGGCGGAGTCCTTAATTAGCGATGCAGGAGTAATTTGGCGGATTTTACCCCGGTTTTCCCAAAAAGTCCACCGAAATTAGGAGCGTAAGGGGGGGTTGAAATGCCACCTAACATTACGTAGTGCAAGCTTGTCCGCGATGGCGGTCTCAGCTGCCGTGAGAGAATCGTAGATCTCGCGGAGCGACCGCGACAGCACCTACGTAGTTACGGCCACAGTCGGAGTAAATGTGAGCTGGAGTCCACGCCGGGCGAGAAACCGATCAAGACAGGCCAGGAAAGCTTCAGTGGACAGGTCAGAGACCAGCTCAAGGTGCACAGCTTTGGGGCCATGCAGACGAAGAGACATAAGTACCTTTGCCCGATGGAGGCATTACGGCGAGGACTCGTCTTCACTGAGAATGGGCCAGCATAGTCTGTGCCCACGTGGGGGAAAACGCACGCGAAGGCTTAACGCGAGGTTCAGGCAGATTAGCCATAATTGGCTGATTAGGCTTGGCGCGGAATTTGAAACAGGTTAAGCAGCGACGAATGCTTTGCCGTAACAAACCACGCAGAGAGGACAACCAAATTTACATCTGCTGAATGAGAGCTTGCACAGTGCGGGGGCCAGAGTGCAAGGAGGAGAGAGGAAGGCATCACACAAGAGCGCGGACAAATGCGCTTCCTGGGAAGCAAGGGGGGATGACGAGCTTCTTCGGGGAGAGAAGAATAATGAAGCCTGCCGCCCCCCCTGAAAACCCACGGGAGTCAATGAAGGGCTTGAGGGTGGCGATGCGGGGGGTCACGAACGAGTTTTTAGCCAGTTGCTTGAGCTCACCAGCAAAAGTACTGCTGCTGATGATGCGCACGAACAGGCGCATCGCGTCCTCAAGATCGGACGGGAGCAGAGGACCAGAGGGGGTGCAAGGTTACTTCGACGAGCAAGCAAGATGCGGGAAAAGCGTACCACGTGACCGAACACGCGTTTGGCTTTCAAGACGAGGAGAACTCTGCAGTTGACAAGCAGAGGATCAATGACGGGATCATGAGTTATCAGCACCGGGGAGACGCTTTCAGCTCGGGCAAGTCGTGGCTGGGTTCAACCGAAGGGACCGAGCGAGACCACGTGGAGGGGGGAGAAACCCCATGAAGGGGGAACCAGAGAACCATATGGGGTGGTTCAACAGGTCCAGGGGGAGCAGCCCCCGAGAGGCGCAATCGGCAGGGTTCTCTTCAGAAATAACATGAGCCCAATTCGGGGGAAAGATGTGGTCTCGAGTATTTCGAACTACCCGATTGGCGACGAATGTCTTCAGCTGGTGCGGGGGGGTACTGACCCAAAGCGAGCACGATAGTGGAGTCAGTGTATAGCAACACTGTTTCTATGTGCAAGGGCTGAGAGCGGGTAGGGTGTCTTTAAGCACCCTAGACAATAACAATGCTCCACTGAGTTCCAATTTGGGCACAGAGAGCAGCTTGACGGGCGCGACCTTGCTCCTGGCTCTAAAACAATCTGACGTGAGATTGCGAGCACTTTCCTCAGGTGCAAGAAAAAGAGTGCAGCATAGGCCTTCTCGGAGGCGTCGCAAAACCCTAAAAAGCCGGTATGTGGCATCGTTCATGACAAGGAGACGCGGAACATGAACATCACTCAACTTGGGCACGCTTTCAATGGCAGTGAGCCAAGTCTGGGGAGGGGATGCCGAGGGGGTGATTCATCCCACTCCACGCGCAAGAGCCAGAGATTCTGCATGAACACCTTCATCCCCGGAGACGAAAGGGGTAGAAACCCGAGTGGGTCGAATATGCGCGCGATGTAGGAGAGTATGGACCGTTTGGTGACGCAACCTACAAAGGGCAGAGTGTGGAAGCTGAAGCAATCGGAACGAGGGTCCCACAAACAGACCGAGAATTTTCAAAGTTTGTTCGTCGTTGGAGAAGACCAGGGGGGTTTCTAGATGGTCCTTGGGAGGGAGCTAAGAGCGTCAGGAAAAATTTCTAGCCCACTTGCGTAGCTCGGACGCCTGCACACTGAGTGAGTGACTGCAACTCAGCACGAAGCACGAGGGCTTCGTCAAGGTCCCCTGGGCCTGAAACTACGTCATCTATGTAGATGTTTGAAGTAAGGCGCGTGAAGCGAGAGGAAACTTAGCACCTTCGTCCACGACCAGTTTCTGCAACACTCGTGGGCTGGAAGGCAGAGGGCGTGAGGGCCGTAGGTCACGTATTGAGCTCGTACTCAATGACAGGAGAGTAGGGCTCAGGACGCCAGAATATGGTGCTGAAAAGCACGATCGTCCTGGTGCACAAGGAATTTGACGGACATCTGTCTCACGTCCGCGCACAAAGCTACAGGATAAGTGCGAAAAATGGTTAGAACAGTGGGAAGGTCACTTTGAAGCTTAGGACCACTCAGCAGGACGTGGTTGAGAGCGACTCCACTTTATCAGGAGAAGAGGCGTTGAATACCACTCGCAGTTAGTGGTAGAGCTTGTGGGCCTTGTGTACACAAAGAGCGGGATTATGTACTCGCAGGGGCGAGAGGAAGGCTGCAGTGCAGTGAACGAGCGTAATCACTCATGAACTCATGATATGAGTCATGAAGTGGAGGATCACGCTTCAGACGACGCTCTAAAACTGACAAAAGTCTTGAGCGCGACGTCACGATTGTAGCCTGGCATGACGCAATCAGGCTTGAATGGTAGAGCGATCCGAGTAGCGGCCAGAGGGGTCGCGAGAATGAAATTTTAATGAAGTGCTTCAACGAGCGAATCCATTGGGTCCAGAGAGGGAGGTCGATGACTTCTGTTTCCCAGAAGAGACGGAGAGATGTTCCAACGGGGAGCTTGTCACAGCGAGAAATGAGTAGGGGACTCAGGTGCTGGTTGAGTAGCGTGGACCGGACCTAAGATTACCCCAACCCAAAAAAACCCTTTTGAGTGCGGCAGGTTGCTGCCTACGATCGTGTGTCCGGTTTTACAGAGAATGTCTGAGTAGAGATCGGCACCAATGAGGAAATCAATGGGCCCCGGTACATTGAAGCGATCGTCAGCGAGGTCAAGGCCATGATAGCGCTCTATGACGTCAGTGGACACGGAGGATGTAGGCAAATTGCCGGCAATAGTTGAGAGAACGTGGCATTGACATTCATAGAGGGTTGCCCAGAGAGCCGAGAAGCTAAACTGCATTGCACAATACCATGCACTCGAGTATTAGTTTGTCCGACACCGGGCAGTTGGGCGTTGGCTGGATTGACTTTCAAGCCCAAACGTTGCACTAAAGACTTAGTGATAGCAGAGATTTTGGACCCCGGGGTCAACAACCGCGCGAAAGGGTTGCATGATCCCGTGCGCGTCACTAATGAGTGCCCCCGAACGGTGCCTAGTATGACAGTTTGATGGGTGGGGCTCGAAGCCTGGACTTGACATGACAGAGTCTGGGGTGCTGAAGGACCTTGCTCGGTGACAGGAGTATCGTCAGCGAGAGACGGAGCGGATTCAGAATGAACATAGAATGATGTTTAGAGCTTGACACACAGAACATGATTTCGTGGAAGTGCATTGGGATCGCAGATGTGGGACCCATACAATTAAAACAGCGTTTTAATGGGGGCAGCGTGTCATAACGTTGGTCTATGGTTAAACCACGGAAAAAAATTGCACTGGTACAATGTATGAGAAGCCTTAAATACCGGACAAGCGGACACAGTTGAATGAGAGTGATTACGAGATGAGTTAGTGGGTACTCGCGCACACTGTTGTTCGAGGCAGGTGACGACACTAACAAGGTGTTGATTCGCTTTGAAGGGAGAGAACTTTTGACGGTAGTAACAGAACTTTTTCCCCACAGCACATAACTCCATCGTTCTAGATTGGTTTCGAGGAAATCGATTAGCGATTTGTAATCGGGAGTTGAATTAGATATTTGTCTGTTTTCAAAAGCCTTGCGAGATGACGCATCGGATTAGCTAATGCCAAACATAACAATAAGAAATCACCTAAATCGGGAATATTCAGAGCTTCAGAGATTTGACAGAGTTGCGATGTGTTTTTAGAAACGCTTGAAGACCGTCATAGGATGACGTTTTTAGAGGAACAAAATCTAAAATCTTGTGGACATACAAACTCCCTAGTAATCGCTTGTTTTGATAACGAGAGATGAGAGTGTTCAGAGCGAGGGGTAATTTTCTTCAGTTATTTGAAACTCTGAGATGAGGGCCAACGGAAATTTCAGACAATGAAGTTGTTAAATAGTGTAAACTTTTGAACATTACTTAATGATTTATTATCATCGATCAGAGATTTGAAAAGAGAATAGAATCGGGCCATTTGCAAATGTCTCCCCTTTGAAACTTGGGAAGATCTATGACTGGCAACGCAAGAGATGGTTGAAAGAGGCGGACAGAGGACCAGGTTGAGTCACAACAGGGCGCTGATTTAATTATCAACCGTAGTATAACGAAACTTACAAGGCAAAGAAAAGCGTTTCAAAACTGTCTTGAACTTTGTCTATTTCGATCGATTTAGCGGGAAGAACTACTTGGGTGTTGAGTTCGGCAATAGACATTTGGATTTCGCGGAAAGCAGATTCCAATGAGACAAATTATCAAAACGGGGCCTAAATGCCTCAACTTGATCGGGTTTTATTTTTTCGAACGCATTGTACGTTCGCTGAACGGACGCGAATATAAACTCGCGTCGAGCAACTAACTTTTTCTGCGAGCTTGAACTCTTCCATGAGAACGGAGGGTTACAAGTATCAACAATAAGAGGGAAACAACGTAAGAGACAATTACACTGAATAGCGCAATCAACAGAAACACGAGAGCGGGAAAACTACAACACTCAACACCGTGGGGTGTAGTGCGACGACCCCAACAAGGACTGACCTTGATGAGAAAATATTTGCGAAAATGCGGGAAAATCACCGGAGCACCGGCTGCGGAGGACCATGTGTGCGAGCCGAGGTGCTCAACTCGAGAATAATGGACTGTATATATGTTTTTTGATCTGAACTTACCCCGAATCTTGACGTAGGCTGAAGGAGGCAGTGCAGAGGTTAGTACGATGGGCGAGATGTTAAGCCCACCGCGAGAGAGAAAAAGGGATAAAGTAACTCGAGTTTTGGGAAGATGAGTAGGAAGTTAGAGAATGCCTGGAAGGCAAAGTCGAACCAAGGACTGCAGCTCGGAAATCCGTCGTTTGTATTCCAAGACGGACGCGGCAGGTGGCTACACACTTGAATACGTACAGTGAGTGCAATGTCGGAGAGCGGACACGTGCGTTGCGAGTAGCGAGCGAGAGAAGTTGAGACGAAAACGAACTTGCACTTCACGAGTGAAGGCGAGAGGTGAACTGCTTGCAAAGCACTTGCATAAGTCGAACGCGAAAAAAACCAGGAAAAGACGTCTGATAGGCAGAAAATTCAAACAGGTGATAACAATGTGCAACTTATGAATACGAAACAAGAAATCCAATAGCTAAAAGAAAAATATAACTACCACAATAGCGCCGGGAAATCGCGGAACACTGATCAATAAAAAACTTTGATTTCGTTTATCTCTGGCAGCGAGTACTAGCGATGGGGTATTGAGCACTATCAAGAACTAACAAAGCAAAAACGATTGGTATTAAATTTCAATTTTTGGAGATGGCGGGGGGGGGGGGGGGGGGAGTCAACTTAAAGGACCTCAAGACATCTGAATAAGTCGGGTCTATATACCCAATTTCCTACTATTCTAGCAAAAAGTTTCCAATTACATTCTTATTCCTCTGTTTTCAATCTTGGACAAATTACAAAATAATTAAGGATATTGTTCCATTATTTTGTATGTACGTACAGGTGCAATAATTAAACGTGTGTCAAATATTAATGATTTATAGGTATGCACAAAATATGAAATTGAGTATTAATATGATGATGATGATGATGATGAAACGTTGCGAAAAAACGGAGCAAAATGCAGAGAAAAAAGTAAATAAAACAATCCTGCCTGTAACTATATCAACGAAATGTTACTCGACTCTGTGGACGGTGCCTACTACAAATTACCGTGCAGTATTGGCTCGAGCTGTTGCGCTTGACTCTGATTTGGGGGTTGAGGGTTCGAATCCCGTCGAGACCGGCAATCCTGACTGAAGGTTTGTACCGAGGTTTTCCATAGTCGTTTATGCGAATGCAAGCGATTGAGTCTTCTTAACAGAACAGCCCTGGACATCCCTTCGCAATTGTCATATCGGCAACATAGTTCACCTGAAGAGTGGCATATTGCACCCTATAACAGATTTAATTCCCACGGTAAAAATTTTAATTTTTCTAGAAATTTAACGACATTTAGCTCGTTCACAATGTATGCGATTAAAAGTTAATCTCATAAAGAAAAGAGAGCATTATTATTATTATTTTATTGGATGTATTTCATACAAACTCGGTTCTATCTATCTTCTTCTCATCGGAACGCTTTGTCCGTGAGTGGCAATGTAAATGCCGGCCTCTGATGGCCATAAATTACGGTTTGATGGGGGTGCCTGATGATGAGAACGCGGAGTCGTGGATTTTTCCAGACTGTATGATTGGGAAGGGGGGGGGGGGTTTTGTTTGGGGAATAGCGGATCATCCGCCAGTTTAATTGTACAGTATGATGTGGGTTGGGGGCAAAAAAAGTTTACAGTAGGAACGGTTTTGTTATTCCCGTCTCTTCTTGGCGGGCGGTGGAAGACCTCCTTGGAAATGGGGGGCCCGCTTTCGGTTGAGATGACGAGGGGGTTTATGGTGAGAGGTTTTCTGATTGCTGATATAGGTCTGATATATATGTCGTTTGGGCTCGGAAGGAAACTTGTGTCTGCACCTGGATGGTCGGATTTTCTTCGGGTCTGGTGGGTTTCGTTGTGAAGTGGGAGGACATCACGAGGTGTCGGTATTGATGCCATTTCTAGGTCTCGTGGAGAAGGGGATGGGAGTTTCGCGCGGGGAAGGACACATTCGCAATATTCTATTCTTTAGCCGTTGTAGTGAATCGAGGTTGCCTGATTGTCACACCGGACCACACGGTGCATGCATTGGCGTTGTTCGGTGGGTGGTTCTGTTTGTAGATGGTCAGGACGGTCAGATAAATCACTTTGCGGGGAAGTAAGTAGAGGGCGTAGGGCTGCCGCTTTTCCAGTGACTTTGCGATGGATGTTTTGAATTGTGGTTCAACCCCAGGTAAGGCGCGCATCCATCTCCGTACCAAGGTAGTTGGCAGATGCTGACCCAAGGGATCTGTACTCCTGCTAGCTCCAGATAGGGCAGTAGCGGCTTCCGTCGCTTTGTGAAATAAACCGCTTTCGTTTTGGATGGGTTGATCGAAGTTCGCCACTTGGCATACCAGGCTGCCACTTGTTGAGCCCTGCCTGGAGTAAAGCTACGGTCAGTGTAGAGATCTTGCAGTAGCTGCCAGGGCATCATCGTCCCGCGAATAAATGGATATCCACATCAGGAGGAAGTTTAGGGAGGTCCGCTGAGTATATATTGAATAGGAGTGGACTTAACACAGATCCTTGTGGTACACCCCTTTGATTGGTCGTGTAGTAGAGACTGCCCCGACCCAAGAAACTTTGAAACGATCGCTCTTTTAGGAATGATCTTATTAGGTGCTGTAGGTGCAGCGGAAATTTAAGTTTTTTCCAGCTTGAACAGGAGGCCGGCGTGCCAGACTGTGTCAAAGGCTTTAGCCACATCAAGAAAAGACAGCTGCCGTACCATGTCCAGAGTTAAACCCATGGGTAATTTTGTTGGATAATCTGAGCATTGGTGCACATTGATGTTGCTTCAAAAAGCCATATTGAGTGTCTGGTATGATAGAATTTCGTCCACCGTGGCTCTGGAGGCGAGTTCGAATGATCTTCTCGTAAACCTTGGCCCAGACATTGAGAAGACTAATAGGTCGGTACCCTTGCTGGATCTCTTGGCGGTTTCCTGGTTTTTGGGTATGGCTACAACTCGTGCTGTTTTCCAGGGATGTGGGAAGTAGCATTCTCGCAACGAGGCGTTTTTTATGCTAAGTAGGCTGCAGTGAGCAACTGCAGGAAGTTGATGGATAACGGTTTTGTTAATTCCGTCTGGGCCCGGGGCTTTCCTTGGTCGGAGATCTCGAAGAATTGACGTAAGTTCTGCAGAGGTGCACAAGTCGCTAGAAAGGTAAAGGTGGTTTTATTGCTGTGTATAGTTACCGTTCGTGGGTCCGTCTAGGTCAGGCGATGAGGCGACTGGAGCAACAGCCCTAAAAAGGGCGTTCTCCATAACGTCTGCTAGGGCGTTACCCTTTTTCTGTGCTGCTGAGTGCCGGTCCAGATGGTGTGTCCAGTGGTGGTTTTTGGAAATACCCACGTTTAGATAGTGATTTAACCAGGGGCCCAGATGGAGTGGTCGGCAATTTGACAGAGTTTGAAGTTTTTCCTCCCACTGATGTCGGCGGTGTGCAGCAATATCGCGGCGTAGCTCTCTGCATAGCTTGTTGTTTTCAATGTGCAGGTCAGCGTTCGAAACGCCTGCCACCGTCGACGGGCAGTATTCTTTATTAGAACCGATCGCTTTACCCCTTGCAGGGAGGCCCCATGTACGTTTGGCGTTTGGCCGGTAGTCCTGGGAACTGCCGTATCAAATGCTGAAAGGGACACTAGTCTCAAGATGAAGAAGGAAACTCTTCAATTCTCTTAGGATTTATCACCAGAGGCACTGGGTTTGCTCAGATTTTGGGTCAAAAGCTGACGGAAAAGGTCCCAGTTGGCTCTCTTGTAGTCTGGAACTGTGTGTGTAAAGGATACTAGGGTAGTGTTCCCAGGATCAGAAGTACTGGATCATGGCCCCGACGTCAACGCCTGGAGCGTTTGGAGGTCGTAGGATACTCTGACATTCCTGAGTATGGCAATGTCCAGAAACGTCCGCGGTCGTCCTATTTATAAGGTGGAAATATGTTGGATCGACAGGGCCAACAACCGTGTAGCCAAAGTCCACGGAGTGTGCCAGTAGTTGGGCACCCCTATGGTTTTCTAAAACCCGAGTTCCAGTGCTTAATGCTTTGAATTTAGGTCGCCTGCCACAACAGTGGGTGTGGTTCCTGGAAGAGTCCCTCTATATCCAGGAGGTGAATGCTTCCTCGAGGTGGGGGTAGACGGATATCAGTCGGAGAGGTCCCCCCAGCGAGGTCACTTCTACTGCAGTAGCTTCAAGGAGTTTGGCCGGTGTTGGAAGGGCCAGCTGATGATGGTTGATTTCGTTTGCTACTAGAATGGCTGTTCCCCCACCTCGACGTGTTTTTTGTAGCTGTTGGGCGGTCAGTTCTAATGACAGAGTATCCTGGAACTGTCCACTCTGGTAGGGTAGAAGGTGAGTTTCATTTATCAGTGCAATTTCAATTCGGTTGATTTTTAAAAGGGGTAAACAATTCTGGAGTTTTTGCAATTACGCCTCCATTGGCGTTCCAAAACAAAATAATAAGCTTCCGGGATTTAGGGGCCATGTTGGTACATTTAGCTAATTCGACTAGCATGTCAGCCAATGTATTTAGGATAGGGTGGGATTTAATTCCTTGACTGCTTCAACGATGCCCATTATAATATTCCAGATCTTTGGGCTTAGGGCGGCGTTCGGAGACGCGGTATTTATTTGGAAGTTTGTAGGATGGTTGCGATGGGTGGGGTTGAAGTGGTACTCGCTGGTGAGACGAGGAGTTGGCTGCGTGGTTGCTGTTGTTGTATGATAGGGAACTGTGAGTAATCCTTGATTTGTTGTTGCAGAGGCATATGGGGACGCCAGGACGTGCGTATGTAGAGGTTAGTTCGGTGGAATAACGAGGTTTGTTGCCTTCTTTGACAGGCGACGTCCTTGGGTTGTGCGAGGTGAGCCTGCTGGTCACAGGCCCTTTGGTACGCTGGGCAGGACGGGAAGAAGCCGGATGGTCTCCTCCACAGTTAGCACAGGTTGCTGGCATCGTTGGTGGTTTAGTACAGAAGTGGATGTATGTGTGAGTGCGCACTTGAAACATGTTGGCGGTAGATGGCAAAAGGCTGAGCTGTGGCCATACATTTGACAGTTTAAACACTGCTAGGTCCCTGCGGTCCTCTGTACTTTTCGACAGTTACGCGATGGTGGCATACGCGTTCAATTGAATGGATTGATTTCCCATTTTCGGGGGCCCACAGAAGCGGACGACACGACAAAGAGGGGCATCGGTCTTTCGCACACCTTCCACGGGACGGTGGAACAGTTGTTGAACATCTGCAAATACGAAGTCCTGGTTTCGCAAATCTTCTTTATGTCGTCTATGTCGACAGTTGCTGATAGCCCACGCATTACAACCTTTTTCAGGCGTTTTTCAGCAGTGGGGAAAGTATAGAATTGAATGTCTTGTTCTCGGAATGTTACTTCCAGGGCTTTATAAGTTTGAATATCTTCGCTTTTACTCTAAACGAGTCTTTCGTAGAAGAAAGAGTGACACGTCCTGTGGTGGATCGTTTGAACCAAGTCCATCATGACTCGATAGTTGGGGACGCCAAAGACATGATTGGGGGAACACGCTCCGCTTTTGGGAGTGTGCCGCCTGGGTAGTACATTTGTGGCAGTATTTGTTTTATGTGAATGTGTCTGTGCTGTCGTCGGATCCCGAGGAGGAGATGACGTCCACCGCTAGGTTGACGTCCATTTTGATCGTCCAAGTCCATCTCGTCGTCGGCAGATAACTCTTGGTCTAGCAGACTGCGTATGTTGGTAGGGTCGTTTTGGAGCGGGGCGAAACGGTTTTACAGGGATTCCATGTTGGGGGTTTGGGGGGTGGGAAATTTCGGGGGAAATCGATGGTGGCAATTAAAGATGCTGTTGTCTGCTTTTTTTGAAGAAATGTGTTCTCACTATTCTCTTCGTTTCTGTTTTTTGTCGTTTGCTGCGGAGGCAGAAGTGGTTTTCAATGGTACTATGGATTTGAGTTAATCTTGTTTTGTTTGTGCATTATACTGGGGTACCAAGTTTTGTGGTAGCGAACCAGTTACCTGAGTGCTAGTGGACGGGGTGGGCTGGGAGCCATGACGGTTGTCAGTGTACTTGCAATAGAAACCCATTACCTTTTCTCTAGCAAGCGCCTACTTGGCGACATTTCCAGAGGGCAAAGTCCACACTCGTGGAGTGACTCGTAGCTCGCTCCTGCTGTGAGTTGGCCAGTTTTGTTGAATGCTATGGCTGCTTTTTAATAATAACTACGCAAACTCTTAGTTATTATTAAACTAAGAGCTGTTAAGTTAAGGCTGTATATAATGTCAGTATGAAAACAGCGCTATGCGGCTGTAGGCACGTGACAGTAGTATTCTGCTAATGGATTGTATCCAAACTTACGGAATATCGTTGATGTCGCGGCTTGTTTACGTAGCACGGCACTGAACACATCCGTTCGCTGCGAGCTCTGACTCGCGAATGTACAAACTCGGTTAAAACCGGGAGCTAACATGTTGTACGGACTTACGTCAAGTACTTCCATGTTTTAACCTATTACATACATTATTACTTTGTCTTAAAAGGGGGATTTAACCGCTAAACTCAAAAAATATATTTCATTCAGGCTACCTAGTAAGGGAATTTAGCAAAACAACAGAACAATTATTTGGGGCCACCATGACCTCCCCAAAAAAATTGTCAAACATGAACATATTTCGAGCTAGGTCCCCATCGGCAAAAATCTCCCAAAGAAATAACATGGGGACGATCTTTATGCCCCCCTGACCTTGGAGGATTTTTATCCAAACAAAATTGGATTTTATTGACGTACTCTACAGTCTTTCCTGAAATTTCCTTTTTTTTTTGTTTTTTTAATTTGGGCAAGTAGTTTCGGTCAAAAATATGTTTATTACCAAGATGGGGTGTGATTTTGGGAATGCATATTTTTGCGTGTTTGAGGGTATATTTGGGCACAGTTTCAAGACACGATGTTATGAAGGGGCATTTTAGATTGTTACTATGATCTGGTATCAATGTGGACCAAAAAAGAAGCAGGTTAAGCCGATTTAAGAAATTTCCCAAAACACTAATTTTCGTAAGCTTCTGGATCCAAAAAATTGAAAAATTCGTTTTAAATCACATTTACAAGATATAATTTTTTAAACGGTCATTTAAGTGTAGGATTGTGCTATAGATCACGTGGTAAAAAATTTTTTTGGTGTTTTTAGCCCCTTTAACTCTAACTAAAATAAGTCATTTATAAATTGTAATATTGTTTGTAGATGATGTTTTCTTTCTGCTGTGTATACGATCGTGGCCAATTTCTCGTCGCCATCCTAGCATTTGCTCTTCGGACTATGGGAAACCACGAAAACCATGTCAGGATGGAAGCTGTCTTGGAATCTCGAATCATTCTTAGTTTAGAAATTTACGAACTATTCTACACGTGTTGAGTATTACTGCCTTTTGAGTCTCGATGTATACATTGGGTTGAAGACATGTAGCTTCTTCGGTATGATGCCGTTGGCTGATATAATGAATGGTATTGTATTTACCTTTTTCTGTTTCCACATCTTCTTGATCTCAATTGCAAGTTCATTATACTTGTCAATTTTTTCTTCCACGTGGTCTCGACGTTATGGCACATTGGGATAGCAACGTCGATAAGGGTAGTTTCTTGTTTCTTCTTGTCAATTATTATTAAATCCGGTCTGTTGTGATGTATCGTTTGGTCTGTTATAACTGTGCGGTCGTAATATAATTTGTAATCTTTACAATCTAGTACTTTCTCTGGTTTGTATTTGTAGTAAGGTGTGTGTGTGTCAATAAGGTTGTACTTGATTGCTAGTTTTTGATGAATAATGTTAGCTACTTGGTTATGTCTGTAGAGGTAATCTGTTTGACATAGTGACTTGCACCCGGATATGATGTGTTCGATTGTTTCACCCCTTGCACTACATTTTCTACATTGATCGTTTACTGTCGCATCTTGTATTATGTATTTTTTATAATTGTTCGTCGCAATCATTCTGTCTTGAATAGCCATCATAAAACCTCCTGTTTCTCCAAATAGTTATATAAATGTACTATATATATATATATATATATATATTATTTGTTGTTGTTTTATTGAATTTTTGTTTTACCCTTCCCTTGAAAATGGAAACATAGTTTTTCTGAAACGTTGGGATTAAAAGTTATTTTCTATAATACTGTGCGTGATTATTTGCCGTAAAGATACTTAAAACATATATATATATATATATATATATATATGTATATATATATATATATATATATATATATATATATGTTTTGTCTTAAGCTTTCGTGATCCATGGTTAACTGTGCGTGATTATTTGCCGTAAAGATACTTAAAACATATATATATATATATATATATGTGTTTTGTCTTAAGCTTTCGTGATCCATGGTTAATGTTTTAAGTATCTTTACGGTAAATAATCACGCACAGTTTTATAGAAAATAACTTTTAATCCCAACGTTTCAGAAAAACTATGTTTCCATTTTCAAGGGAAGGGTAAAACAAAAATTCAATAAAACAACAACAGCAATATAAAAATAAGTCACACTCACAATGCAACCAAGTGATTTGATTGTAGGTTCACTGCAATTGGATCTTTGTAATTTTCTATGTTTGCAAGGTAGTGTGTTTTTTGTTTCTATTTGTTTATTTTTATATTGCTGTTGTTGTTTTATTGAATTTTTGTTTTACCCTTCCCTTGAAAATGGAAACATAGTTTTTCTGAAACGTTGGGATTAAAAGTTATTTTCTATAAAACTGTGCGTGATTATTTACCGTAAAGATACTTAAAAACATATATATATATATATATATATATATATATATATATATATATATATAAATAGTTATATTATTATTATTATTATTATTATTATTATTATTATTATTATTTTTTACATCCATTATTTTCTAATATAACGTTGAGTGTCGAATGAGCACAATACTATAAAACAATAATAATAATATACAAAATAGTTACTTTAAAATTATTATATTAACTTATATCAGGTTTCAAATTTCTCAGTAAATTTTTGTCACTTCTATAAATTGAAAAAATTGATTCTAAAAAATAAATGTAAAAACATTTCAAGTGGAGCCTATTTAGATTTGGTCAAAAAAGTTTAAAATAGGAACGCGCTGAAAATCAAACACGCACTTTCAGTAATGCCCTTTCTAAAGAGGTTCTGACGAGAGGACTAAAATAAACAAAGCTGAAGAACAACAAAACAAACCACCATTCTTTTTTATGACTATCATTGTTATGTCCTGTTTAAACGAGTGGTTCGCGATCTGTGAAGCTTCTTTTTATTGCAACGAGCGTCAGCGAACGTTGAAAAGTCACGAGAATCTTCACAATCGTTCAGACATTCTCATTATCCTGATATTCAGTGAGGACGACCTCGCATTGCCATTAAGAATTACGACGCACTACAGTTACTAGACGTTCAAAGACGCCACGTTTCTCAGATCAGTTAGGGTTTACGACTTACCACACAGATATTTCAATTTTTAATTAATTCGAAGGGAGTATCGGACAACTAAAATGTAATCTCATATAGAAAAGAGAGCAATTGCCGATTCGCCGCCAAGCGAAACTGTAACTATGGCTGTGGTTACTAAACTAAAGTTGAAATTGGTGTCGGTTGGTTTTGAAAACAAATAGCCATTGAATATTATCGATTCAATTCAATTTTAGTGGTGAACAATGACTTCGGGTAACACTAAGTATATGAATATGAATATATTATGATTGTAAGTGTTTTAGCAAAATGTTTGCTATCGTTGACGCCGTTTCTTGTCAAGAGACATTTTAACATTATTTTAAAAAAAATAATTGTTTATAATTTACCGGGTCGCTTAATACTTAAATTTGAAATAATAATAATAATAATAATAAATAATATGGTTTTTAAGCATAAGCCCGCTTTGAGGACATTATTAGTCAATGATAGCAGTTGTAATAAAAGTATGCCCCGACTGGGGATCGAACCCAGAACCTCTGGGGCTTAACGCGCCATAGCTCTACCAATTGAGGTACCGAGACATTAGACACAGGTTCATTAAACTGCTATTTATTGCGACTGTTGACATCCATGATAATAATCGAACAGAAGACTGCAATGTAGCTGTCATTACTGAAAGAACACATGGAAAAATCCAATCACTTCTCATCTCCCATGAGTTGAATACAACTGCTATCATTGACTAATAATGTCCTCAAAGCGGGCTTATGCTTAAAAACCTTATATTCTTAACTAGGAAAACGCTTAAGTCCCGCCGCGTTGTTGGATGAGCGTAATTGGTGCATTGAGCTGCCATGTGTTACGCGGATTTTCTGTTGTTCTGTGAAAAAAATCATTACTTAGTCGAAGATTTTTTTTTAATTAAATTAAATTAAATAAAAAAAATAACTTAATTTTTTTAATTAATCGTAATTTTTAACAAAGAAAAAAATCGTTAAAATTGCAATTTTCATAAGAAATAAATATTTCGATTGCGCTCAAATTTAACACGAATTTATTAATTCATGAAATTAAGGTTCTGTGAAAAAATAATTACAATAGGATAAAGCATGTAGGTGTAATAAGTCAAAGAATTGTTTAAAAAAAGAAAAAACCCGTAAAATTTCGATTTTCATGAGAAATAATTTTTCGATTACGCTCAAATTTCGCACGAATATCTTAATTCATAAAATTAAGGTTCTGTGAAAAAATCATTACAATCGGTTAAAGCATGTAGGTGTAATAAGTCGAAGAAAGTTTTTAAAAATCGAAAAAAATCGTAAAATTGCGTTTTTTATGAGAAAAAATTTCCCGATTGCGCTCAAAAACGTGGCAGTTCTAAGTTCAGAGATTTCAAAGGCCTCCATGAAATTTCATCGCAATCGGAGTATCGGTTTTGCCGGAATCGTGCTAACAAACAGACAAAAATACAGAAAGAAAAAAAAACATTCCGGATTTTTTTCTCCAGTGTAGTGAAATGGAATCTTCGCTTCGCTCGCTACGCTCATCCAATAATGATAATTGTGAGTATACGTACGTAGGAAAGGTGTTTGTGTATTCTACTAGGAAAACGCTTAAGTCCCGCCGCGTTGTTGGATGAGCGTAATTGGTGCATTGAGCTGCCATGTGTTATGTGAATTTTCTGTTCTGTGAAAAAATCATTACTAAGTTGATGATTTTTTTTAAATAATTTAAAATAAATAAAAAATAAACTTTAATTTTTAATTTTTTTAATTAATCGTAATTATAAAAAAGAAAAAAATCGTAAAATTTCGATTTCCATAAGAAATAATTATTTGATTGTGCTCAAATTTTACACGAATATATGAATTCATAAAATTAAGGTTCTGTGAAAAAATCATTACAATCGGATAAAGAATGTAGGTGTTATTTGTCAAATATTTGTTTTAAAAAAGAAAAACCCCGTAAAATTGCGATTTTTATGAGAAATAATTATTTGATTGCGCTTAAATTTTCCACGAATATATAAATTCATAAAATAAAGGTTCTGTGAAAAAATCATTACAATCGGACAAAGCGTGTAGGTATTATAAATCGAAGAATTTTTTTTTTAAATCGAAAAAAATCGTAAAATTGCGATTTTTATGGGAATTTTTTTTTGATTGTGCTCAAAAACGTGGCAGTTCTAAGTTCAGAGATTTCGAAGGTCTCAATAAAATTTCATCGCAATCGGAGTATCGGTTTAGCCGGAATCGTGCTAACAAACAGACAAAAATACAAGAAAAAAAAAGAAAAAAAAACATTCCGGATTTTTTCTCCAGTGTAGTGAAATGGAATCTTCGCTTCGCTCGCTACGCTCGCTACGCTCATCCAATAATAATGATGGTAATGAAGAGTAGTGACCATAGATGTCAATCACTAGCATTGTATTGACTGGAGAAAACCTTTCAGCCAGGATTGCCAGTGGTGGGAAGCGATCGGTCATCTCACAAATCAGAGTCTCGCGTCACCTTGAGAATGAAAATGTAAGATTTAATCATAATTTAGATCTATTTCAATCCACGTGTATAGTAAATGTAATGTATAGTGTGAATGACATGCCGAACATATTTCGGGAGAGATTGAAAGTAGGAAGCGAATCTGAAGCTTGTCAAATGAGAACTGAACAGACTGAAATGAGATTGAACGATATCTGGGCTAAAAGTGAAGATGAATTTATTTCCTGTCCATTCCTATCCGTATTATTAGCAACTTCTTTATTATTCTCATCCCACATCGTCCACCCACAGTGAGTTACGATCCGCCACTACTATTCAAAAACAAACTCAAATTAGATATTATCTTAAACCGTCCCCAACAAAGATATAAATCTTTCGTCTGGGCATATTTGATTTGATTTGACACATTATTATTTTGAGCCATATTCTGTTTCCACTTTTCAAAAAGACCATTACATATCTGCCATAATGAGAGATAAACACAGCATTGTTTTACTAGCTGATTTAATTCAGCACCAGTGCACTACCATCAACGTTAAAGTAGTTTATTTACTTACTCTCAAAGAAGAGTAAACGTCAAACCTAGTCAACAAATTATTATTAGTACGATGATCCCATTGGAGAAGATACCCTATGTTATTATATACTTCGCTTTAATACAAAACATTTTAACATTATAATGGAATCTAGCGTAGTAGTTATGAGATACACACATTATTGTAACGGGGTGGCGGCAATAAGAACGAACATAAAATGTAATAAATATAAATAAAAAATAGCGCAATCCATGATAAAGCGGTGTCATTATAATGTTCACATTATCGTTTCTAGTCGCGTCGCTCCGAATGAGCACTCACAGTGAATTACCAGAACTTCCAGCTAATTCGTTTTGGGATGAGAAGCATCTTTAAACTTTCCGTAGACAACGCAACTTTTAACTGAAAGCTTCGAGCTAAGCGATGTGTGCACTTAAGCGCGATGGACATTCTATTAGAAAACAATGCCTTGACTTTGCAACGTTGTTGGAGGAACCAAGAAGCACGATGTGCACGGTTCTGATCGGAAGAAGCAAGAGTTACTAATTCAAAATACTGTTGAAGTATCTTTATTTATTTAATTAAATCAAATTTTCGTGAAATATTTAGCTCCTATTGTCTTCGAAATTACAGTTTTCGAAAACTTTATAAAAATTTAAACGAAACAATGGATAATAGGCAAGGTAGATTTATAAGTTACATAAAGTTGAATTATTAAATTCAATATCTTAATTAGGCCTATTTACTTAAAAGTAATCTTATAATACTTATCAATTTTCTTAAAATCTTCTCTCTTACTTAGTTACGACCGTTATAACCATATGCTACTCCA
>JAMZAV010011387.1:0-21235 GCA_024449915.1 Sweltsa coloradensis | reverse complement strand
GCCGGCAATGTGATTCCGCAACACACTTCAAATCGGCAGTAAAACTCATTTCTCATAAACTCACATATCATAAACAATCTCACAAATCATCTCTCATCTATCAGTCATCTCCTAATTTGAATACCATATCTATTTATTTCACACACTCATCTTATGACGAACCGCTATGTACACACGGACAATGATTCGAATATGGACTGGATTATGTCGCCTGTTTTAGTTAGTAATTTAATTTAATATAATTCATAATAATAGTTAGGGACGCATCTCATTAATTCTGTGCAACAATGTAAATACATCCATTCATTCATTCATTCATTCATTCATTCATTCATTTATTCATTCATTCACTTATTCATTAATTAATGTTCTCATCGATCATCACTCCCTAGAAAAATAAATTAGAATTAAGGCCAGGGGACAAGACATCTACTGTATGGGTCGCTGCGGCTCGTTTCTTGTCCCCTTTCTGTAACACATCCATGTAAATGTAATGTTGAACAGAAAAATAAATAATAATAATAATAATAATATTATAACGATCATTTCCATTTGACTCTACCGGAAAAAATAGTCACTGGTTTTGTTTTGTTTTGTTTTTGTTTGTTTGTATGTCTCGCCATAACGTTCGAACGGAGGCTCGGATCGAGTTGAAATTTTGACCACCCGCAAGCTTCGTTCCCGATTGAATGCCATTAGTTTTGTGCGCGATTGAGAATAATAATTAAAATGTGTTTCACTGTTTTGACTAACGAGCCAACAACGAAATAAAATCCACTATTATGTCGAACAGGTTCCAAGGCTTTGTACGGGAGACTCACAGCCGTTGTCCCCGCATTTTTTTATACCTAAGAGTCTGATGTTTTCTGAAAAGTTGCATCGCGAGTGCCACGGGGCTGCTGTCTTCATAAGACGGTCGCGCGTGAATTCTCAACGAAAGCATGCATTAGTATATCACGCAAATACACGCAATTTGAAATGAATCATAATGTTGTATATTTTTTTATTTTTTTGCATGCCTACAGCTATATGTGGGTGTCAAAATATTTTCACATTTGGTCAATTTTACTTGTTTTCAAGGTCTCTGAAAGTACGATATATTTGTCGTTTTTAGCATGTTTTATAAAATATCCAAAACTATGTTTTATTTTCTACAAGAAGGTTTACTTTAGCAACATTCTTGTAGAGGAAATACCACTGAATACGATGATGCTTTTGGTTTTTGTCTAAACACTATATCTTCTTCTACAGAGAGAGTTCTTTACAGCGCTGACCAGTAATCTGAGGTCGGGGAGTAGACTCGACTGTGCGCAATCTTTACGTCACGATTTTGGATGCGCGCGCACCCACCTAAATTATTGTTATTCAAACAGGTGTAATTAACTTCTGCTTCAAGTTAGAGACTTCTGGTTTTCGCCATTAGTCATTAAAACAACTTAGGTTCTTTACATCGCCGGGAAATCCCAGGGTTGTGATGTCCTTTAAGGAGTTCTTTAGTTATAAATTATTCTTTCTATGACATGTAAGTAATAGCCACATTGTGGTGGCAAATTGTTATCAATATTGTTTGGTTATGCCTCTATTAATGTAAGTCTTGATTAATGAGTTGCTTATGAGTCAGGTGTTTATTTCAATTTCACAATTTACTTATTTCTTCAAAAGATTACGTGTCAATTAAGGAAGGCAAATGCCGTGTTCAACATCAGAAGAGACTGGTCTTAACTTATTTAAAAGATTTATACAGAGGTAACAGAGCATTTAAAGAAAAGCATCCAAACTTAAAGGTAGGGTTAAAGGGGGGTAGGGGGGGGCAGAGCTGCGACCAAAACACTGTGTTCTGCCAGGTGCTTCAGGAACGCACTCGGTTTGCGTGTGCACTATCCATCAAAATGTTAAATTGATGATAACTGGTTCAAAATTAGCAACACTATCTCAAGATTCCCAGTTTCAAACATACCATCATATTCTGTCAGGCATGATGTGTCAATCCCCTCAGCAGACTGATTGCCACTTAGGGCTATGCCAATATTGCCCAGGGACAACAAAGTTGAGGGATGATTTGGAGAAGTTGTTTGATGAAAACATAATTGATGAAGTGTCTTACAAACAATGGCAGACAACCGATCGCTGCAATCTCGATACGGTTCAAATAACAACAAGAGACTTCATTGATTCATTCCTTGATAAACTTGAACTTTTACAAAATCACGATTTTATTGCCAAACAGCAGGCTGCTTTTCTTCAGCAAATAAAATCTACACTCCAGCCCGGTGAAGTAATTGTATCAGGTGACTTTGCAGAAAATTATAGCTTTGTTGTTCAAGATGCGGCACAGGGCTTCCACTGGACTAACAGCCAGGCCACGCTTCACCCATTTGTATGTTATTATGTGCATCAGTCAAAACTGGAGTATACCAGTTATGTATTTATATCAGATTCACTTGTTCACGACACTGTTGCAGTTTACACCTTTCAAAAACTACATATTCCTCTTCTCCAGCAAAAAATCGAACATTTAACCAAAGTATTTTATTTCTCTGATGGAGCAGCATCTCAGTATAAAAACAAGAAAAATTTTGCTAATCTGTGTCATCACGAACTTGATTTTGGTATTCAAGCTGAATGGCATTTCTTTGCCACATCACACGGCAAGGAGCCGTGTGATGGAGTTGGTGGGTTGGTAAAGAGGCTAGCAGCTACAGCAAGTCTCCAACGACCGAGTGAGGACCAAATTGGTAGGGGAGGACCAAATTCTATGGGCAAGAGACAATCTTGCAAGCAGTGTTTTCAAGTTTGTGCCAACTGAAGATATTGATGTCAATAGGCAAATATTAAATAATCGTTTCAACCTACTCCAACCTATTACCGGGACTCACAGTTTCCATGCATTTATCCCAACTTCAACACATACTTTGATGGTGAAACAGTTTTCCACTTGAGATTCAAGCGAAGAGGTGGTAGTAACACCTAATAAGAAGGTATCTTTAGAAGAGGTGAATGATTTTGTAACGGTACAGTACAAAGGCCAGTGGTGGCTTGGATTTGTATTGAAGAAAATGAAGACTTTGAATGAACTACAAATCAGATTCCCGTCTCCACATGGACCATCACCTTCCTTCACATATCCAGAACGGGATGACGAATTAGTTGTGTCTCTTGAAAATGTTCTTTCAACTGCTTCCGTTGAACTAGGTGGAAGTGGAGCAAGAACGTACAAGTTGAAAAAGGAAGACGGTAATAGAGCGACAAGACTTCTTGAGGCAAGATTGAAGAAGTAAGGTAAATTAATTATGTACTTCAATTGTACCAAACAATATTGATAACATTTTGCCTTTTCAGAACAAACCAAGGGGGTTTAACTTTAAAACACAGGACAATATGTGCTGTGAAATGTGAATAGTGACACCACAATGTGGCTATTACTTACATATCATAGAAAGAATAATTTATAACTAACGAACTCCTTCATATAACAGGCTGAAATTTTCAGGAATTGTTCACACATGTATTTACTTAAATAATATAAAATTTCAACACAATCCAAGATGGAGTATTTTAGCTATTGACCTTTGACCTTCAACAGATGTAAGAACATACAACTCCAGATGTTACCATTAAAGTGTATGTGTATATATTTTCTGGATACAACTTTTCAAGAGCTTTAAAATGAGCTCTCATTGAGTGCGTTCCGTTACCTGCTGGACGTACTGCCAGCTTTACTGTAACCGTTCCTTAACTGCTGTCAGCAGTGTGCTGAGCGTCCCGTAAATTGCTGGCCCAGCGCCTTCAGTAACTGAAAGTGCTGGAGGTTTTTCGCTCAGTATCGCCAGTAAACTAGCAAGTGTCATGGCGGCGTTGAAATGTCAGTTGCTTCCAAAGTTAACAAATTGCTTTATTTGTCCAGAAAAAATGAGATATACAATATTGTAGTGGACTGAAAATGACAATAATAATTCTGGATGAGCTGAGGATATTTATTTGCAAGCTTACACCTCTTTTTTAATTCATAGCTTGCAATTAATGGGTCGATGACTTTAGGCCTAGGCCTAGGCTAGATGACGGTTTTAAATATTCCGCCAAGAGAATAATTTATTTGTTAAATCAATAACCGAGAATAAACGTGAAATCTTTTCATTTCTCTTCAAGTTTTCCATAAATAATTAATATCATGTTTTAAATTGACTGCAGAGATTATTTTTCTGACAGCTGCAGTGTTTGTGCTGGATGCTTTTACTGGGAACCATTCCGTTTTCTAGGCCTACTGACCGCGCAGGCTAGCACTGTTGTTTACTGTGCTCCCAGTAGAGCCAGCAATTATCGGAACGCACTCATTGAGGTCTGTAGCATAATTAGGGAAGAATCTATTGAGAAAATCGTGGCGCGATACACAAACGAGGTCACCCGGGGTCAAATATTGGTGCCCTTATATATCAGAAACGACTTATCACAAAAATCTAAAAAAATCACAGTGTCTATTTGAAGTAGTATCTGCCTGTGTACCAAATTTCAAGAAAATCAGAGAAAGTCATGAAAAAAGACTTAGTTGATTTGACATGGAATTACTCTTAAATTCTTCTCATCACCACAGACAGACTCTCAAGCTTTCACAACAAGGCTAAGAGTAGGTTCACAAATATTGACTGAGCTGGCTCTGCCCAATGTTAGTAGTACCGGTAGGTAAATGTATTTCACCTGTCCAATGACAGGACAGGTCGGTCAGTGTAGGGTTCTGTGTATGACAGTGGATGTAATCCACAGAACTTGGCACTGCAAGTACATAAGTACATAAGTAAACTTAAAACAGTTCACATTCACACGCGTTAAATATAAGGCCTAGGCAATTTGCTGTTCGCTCGGCTGACTGATCCCAGAGATGTTTGAAATTTTGAACATATCTCACGAAAGTGGAAATAAACGGCTCTACAGTAACACATTTCTAAAACTAGGAAAACGCTTAAGTCCTGCCGCGTTGTTGGATGAGCGTAATTGGTGCATTGAGCTGCCATGTGTTATGCGGATTTTCTGTTGTTCTGTGAAAAAATCATTACTAAGTCGATTTTTTTTTTAAATTAAATTAAATTAAATAAAAAATTGACTTAAATTTTGTAAATTTTAATTAATCGTAATTTTAAAAAAAAGAAAAATATCGTAAAATTGCAATTTTCATAAGAAATAATTATTCGATTGCCCTCAAATTTAACACGAATCGAATATATTAATTCATAAAATTAAAATTATGTGAAAAAATCATTACAATAGGATAAAGCATGTAGGTGTTATAAGTCAAAGAACTGTTTTAAAAAAGAAAAAACCCGTAAAATTTTGATATTCATGACAAATAATTTTTCGATTGCGCTCAAATTTCACATGAATATCTTAATTCATAAAATTAAGGTTCTGTGAAAAAATCATTAAAATCGGATAAAGCATGAAGGTGTATAAGTCGAAGAAATTTTTGAAAAATCGGAAAAAAATTGTAAAATTGCGATTTTCATGAAAAATAATTTTCCGATTGCGCTCAAAAACGTGGTAGTTCTAAGTTCAGAGATTTCTAAGGCCTCCAGAAAATTTCATCGCAATTGGAGTTTCGGTTTAGCCGGAATCGTGCTGACAAACACACAAAAATACAGAAAAAAAAGGGGGAAAAAAATCATTCCGGATTTTTTTCTCCAGTGTAGTGAAATGGAATCTTCGCTTCGCTCGCTACGCTCATCCAATTAGTTTTCACAAATTTTGATTTTGTTAAAAACTAAGAAGTCCAAAATTGAGTTTATCTTGATTTTTTTCTAGCTGATCCAAGACAAAAATTTAAAAATCTACGACTGTATGGCTGTGAATGTAGGCCTATTTACATTTTATTGACAACTTTGCATAGTTTCATATACGTTGGATGCTTCTTGGCCGAGCGAACCGCTATTTGCTAACTGCCAAACGTGTCCTATTCCCTCTTAAGGCGGTACTAGCGTATTATGACACTGAGTGATGGAGGTTGCGTTACTGGCTTCTACGAGTACTAGGCCCGAGTACGAACCTGGTTGAGCAGCTCAAGCATGGTCCTCTGGATCTCGCGCTCGCCGCCAGAGTTTGAGTCGTATCGCTTTGTCCCGACCGCGTCGATCTCGTCTATGAACACGATGGATGGTGCGTGTTCCTCCGCAACTCTGAACAGCTCGCGGACCAACTTCGGACCGTCACCCTGCACAAGGAAAGAATATTTACACTTTGTTGGCCTACTATATACATTTTGATAGGGATAGGATAAATACCCGTGGTAATAGTAGTGATGTGAGTCGGTAAATTTACCTGACGGTAAATTTACCAGTCAGAGAATTTACCGTAAATTTACCGAGCATGTCGGTAAAATGGTAAAAATTAAAAAAAAAAATTATATTCTAAAGACTAATAACAACCTACACAACAAGAATGCAGTGGAAATAAGTCAAATATCACTTTAAAAAATAAATTAAATTTTAAATTTTCCATCGTTAAATTCTAAAGACTAATAAGAACCTACACAACAAAAATGCAATAGAAATAAGTCAATTTCTAAAAAAAAAAAAAAAAATCTAAATTCTATCAATAAATCTGAATAAGAGCTTTTCTGTGCCTAGACATACTCCACTATTTCATTAGCTGAGTAGGCTAAATCATTAATTCAAATCTAATTAATATTTTTATTTTAATTATTTATTTAACCAAACGTACAAAGATAATTAAATTAATACATTATTGTTTAGTTTGTTCTTTGTATGGAACAGTAAATAAATACAGTAAGAACTCTCTTATCCGAGTTGGATGAGACCGGGGGCACCTCGGATTTGCGAAAAACTCGGATGGCGCGGTTCATTTGTTTATTTGCTCTCGTAGCATGGCCTGATGTGGTAAAATGATATATGACACATGTAATGGATAAAGGAACATAAAATACACACGATACACTTCATACAGGGTATACTAAATGATTTAATAGCTTGTAAATCAAGCTCACAAACACACGTACACAATTAGGCCTACATGTCGTAATAAAAACGTATGTCTAGGCCTAAACTCGACGCAGTAGGCCTAGGCCTACAATGCAAACATAGGCCTAGGCCTAGGCCTAGCTCTCTTTCTCATGTGGGAAAACCTCTCACTACTATGCCCGCGCTGAAGCTCTCGACGCAAGATAAGTCTGGGAAAGAAATAAGATAAGCCCAGGAATAACAATTCAATGCGTCGTGATTACGAATTTCGTGAATCGGTTGAAACATGATTGCATCTAGTTCCACAACGACCATCTTTGAACAGCTGTGTGTGAGATGGTTGGATCGTATGCGCATGCGCAGGCGCGCGACGCACACTGACCTCTATATGCTCAGTGACACTGACGCTTACCAGCGATGCGCCCGACGCACACTGACCACTGAACTCTATATGCTCAGTGACACTGATGCACACTGCTCGAAAGTCGAGATATATCGCCGATCTATCTTCTTTGCACTCACTCGTAAGGCATGCCTACAAATGTATGCGAGTACATTTAAAAAAGTGCGGCGCGGCGTCTGTAATTATTTTTATGTTTTATTTACGTATTTAAAACTTTCTTTTTTTTTTTTTTTTTTGGCGGCTCGGGTTAACACGGTACACCGGATAAGCGGAGATCGGATAAGAGAGTTCTTATTAATAATAATTTATTGTATTTTACCTGCCCATAGGGCAGGAAGGCTAATGCAGGGCAAGTGTGCCCTCTGTAGCCTGACACAGTGATAACAGAGTTACAAATTAAACATTACATGAAAAAACAACAGAGAACATGACATTTATAAAGTTAGACAAATTGAAAGGCAAAAGGCGGATAAGGGTACTTGAATCGCGGTAGAGGTCTGAAGACTCGAGGACGCGAAACGAGGTCGTGAAGCTCATTCCTGCCGCCTGCGTGAAGACGTTGCACGTAAGCCCCTGCGAGGGTGTCGAGTCGAGCGCTGATACCACTGACGCCGGTTTGGGCATACACGTCTTCATTCCGCGTCATCGGAGGAAGCCGCGCGATGCGGCGAAGGATTCTTCGCTCCAGCGAGAAGTATTGCTGGAGACATCCTCCAAAGACGGGTGTCGTATAATGGTGAATATAGGCCTATGCTCTTTTAATTGATATACACCTTCCTCATCACAAAAACTATTTACGTATGCTAATATGCTTAATGGCTAAAATCAAAATTTTACCGTTTTTACCGTTTTTCGGTAAATTTACCGGTAAATTACTTGAGTTTTAAATTTACGGTAAATTCACATCACTAGGTATTAGTATTAATATTAGGGTTGCCGTCGATAATCGAAATATCGATCGATTATCGATATCAGTAATATGATATGATAATCGATTCAAGTATTTTGATATGATATGATATGATTATCGATTTAAATAGTGACATCGATGTTTTCGCGGTTTACCATGCTTAAAAATGCCGCGCTGTCGTATCAACGCGCCGATTGGTTGTCGGAGTAGCCAATCGCTGCTCAAGTATAATGCCACGCCCACCGCCGCCAGTGCGCATGCGCTCGCAGCGCGATACAAGGCGATACGAAAACATCGCCCGGCCCGATTGCGATGTATTCAGTACGGCTCGACGTGTTGTGGCGTGAACTTCTCTAGCGTCAGTCTGCCCAATTATATTGAATTCGTGATGTTTCTTCCGTGTTTCTGCTTCCTAGGCTCAATTTGGAATTTGATATGATAATCGATTTGGGTCTATGATATCGATATATTTCGATATGATAATCGATTCGATGCCTCCGATTATCGATCACGATTTTCACATCGAACGGCAACCCTAATTAATATGGCTGCATGGTTAACACTTGAAATTGGAGACAGGCCTACTGATAGGCCTACATAGTGATATATTTTTGTGACACGTGTTTTCACGAAATTCTACAAATATTGAAATAATCATAATGCATTTTTTTCAATACAGGGTGTTTATGGTATTTTGGGCTATTATTATGAGATAACGTTCGCGTCTTTACTACTGATACCGATATCGAGAGATAGGCCTCTAAATATTCTTCTCTCCAGCTACCATTCTCTGGAGTCCCAGACCCTATCCATCAAATTCCAGTCTTCTCCACATCTTTACTCACAAGTCACACTATCCCAACATCGCTGTCACGGTCTACTCCTTGGTCTCATACACTCAATTTCCAATTCTATCATTCCACAAAATTATTAAAAGTGAATTACAGGCCTACTGGATGCAGCATTTATTTTCATATACCCGTACTTAGTAGACATGTAATAACGAGTTTGTAGGACCTCGACTTTGCTTTTAGACACGTGAAACTGGATTACTGTGAAATTGAATCTTGAAATCAGTTCATAATAGTTGAAGGTCATGGCCTACACTACAGGTCTAATGATGTTTAGAGCACACATCAAGAAATTTGTGAGGAAGACGTCCAACAACGTGTGTTTGTTATCGCTTAGACTCGTCCAAACATCAAAACCTCTCCCTCACTCACCCACCCACTCACTCACTCACTCACTTACCAGGTACTTCTGTATGAGCTCCGAGCCGACGACGCGAAGGAAAGTGGCCGACGTCTGGTTGGCCACCGCCTTGGCTAGGAGGGTCTTCCCGGTTCCGGGCGGTCCGTACAGGATGACTCCCTTGGGAGGCTTGATACCCATCTCCTCGTAGTACTCTGGGTGGGTCAGTGGCAGCTCCACTGACTCCTTGATCTCCTGGATCTGAGTGTCCAGGCCTGACGGACAACCACATACGTAGCGTCAACTCACAACCATATTATATAGCCTGCCTTGTAAAATACGGTAGTAATTATTTCATTTTTATTGGCACCCCTCTAAATATGTCATTGATCATAGCACTACTATCATGACTCTACATTATGCAATAGGTAGAATTCTTTACCTCAGAAAGTAGCATTGATAAATAAATGAACGGCTACAAATAGCAAGGTTGGTTCCCACATTCAAAAATGGCTCAGGTTGAGAAGAAAAGCAAGCATCAAATATCTTACCTCCAATATCCGCATATGTTTCCGAGGGAGCTTTCTCCAGTTTCATGACGGTCACCATGGGGTCAGTATCGTCTGACAGTACACCAACAACAGCGTGAACCTAGGAAGAGTAGGTTACTGTTATAACAAGATTCTGTTGGCGAGTGGTAGCGCTATAAACAAGAAGGGTGAACCTAGGAAGAGTAGGCTTCTGTTATAACAAGAGTCTGTTGGCGAGTGGTAGCGCTCTAAACAAGAAGGGTGAACCAACCTTGTGGTTGAGAAGGACAGAGCAGCCCGGCTCCAGCTGATCCTTGTCAACGAATGACAGGATACTGACGTAGTGCTCGCTCCCCACCGAGGTCGAAACTATCGCGTGATTGTCGTCTATGATCTCTTCGAGTGTACCCACAGACATGGGCGTGCCTCGCAGATCATCCACCTTGGATCGCTCCTCCTAAACACACAGAGACAAAACAGGCTAGTACAGTTTGTAGTTCCAGTAAAATGAGGTACCGTAACGTCAAATCTGGGCAGCCTTTTTTCATCACTTTAATAGCTTTATCACTTTTGTTACATTAGGCCTACTTTAATTGTTGTAGATAGGCAAACAAAATAATTTTAAAAGACAGGGGCCGATTCTTGGAGGAATGATACTGATAGGAATTGCCAAAGTGTGCCCCGTTAGGAGCCAGTTTTTACCACCACCCTAGCCGTTTGCGGAGAATGTTGTTCTGGTGAGGTTTTTCATTCTACAAATTTTATTTTACAAATTATTTTAAGCTCTGCTATGAAAGGATTAATTTTTTACAAGACCCATTGACATGAATCATACTACCGGCAACTAAATAATATAGCCTCCACGTCCACCTGTTTATCTTTTAAAAGTTTTAACAATTTGTATCAATTATTCTTTCTCCATTGAAACATCCATTGCAATTTGATTTGTCAAGGGCTGTACCGGTACGAGTAAGGCAGAAGAGTTTTACCTTCTGATTGTCCATCGATTCTTGGCTTAAGGATGTGTAAACGGAAAACGGTGACTTTGGAGCCATCCTAGCAGCATGGCACTAAGGTGTTCCGGATAAGCCTTGTTGATTCAGACGCTGTCTGTCTATAGGTAAAATCGTATCTAACATGTTGGTCCAGGTGTTTTCTGTTTAAAATAGGTAGGCCCACTGATCTCTAGCTAATTATTATTCGCTGGTCGCCGACGTCGGTGCGAACAGGGCTGGCTCGGTCTGCTTTAAATTAAAGTCCTCTGCTGAAAATCTCAGTTAGGCCTATGTGACTTGAGTGGGTAGACTATTATATAGGCCTAGGAATTTATTTTGTTTTATTGTTGGCCAATTCTAACTTTAATGGTGCCGTGACCTGGACTTTTGGAGTGAGATAGGCGAAGGCCTACTCGAGTAGGCCTAAGGAAGAATAGCCTAAACATTAGCATGTCTTAAAAACCAGCCTTTTTGAATTATTTAGCCTAACTTAAAAGCCCCGAGACAAGTAGTAGGCCTACAGCTGAGGCATAAGTATGATTTTTGTTGCTCGTATGCCTACATCTGTTCTGTATAATTATATTGAAGGCCTAGACCCCTACCTCAATCTTCTCCTCCTGCGGCTTCATGCGCTCCTGGTTCCGGATGAACTCCTCCTCCATGAGAAGGTAGTCTTTGATTCGCTCCAGCTTCAACAGCTTGAGACGGCAGCGAGTGTGTGGAGTCACTTGGGGCAACTTCATCGCAGCGTCGGGACCCTTGGTCCGGCGCTTCTTCTTACCGACGCGCGTCGGGATTGGGGGCTCATACTTCTTCTTCTTGTCCTTGTCGTCTTTCTTGTCCCCACCAGACGCACCCCCTCCAGACTGATTTTGACCCTAAAAATATAAGATAGCCCTAGGTCTGAATAAGGTGGGGCTAGACAGACTACACCGTCGTATAACATGGAGCCCTACGTCAGCCACAGCTCACACTTGCTTTGTCTCATCGCCTGTGTCTGAACCGTTTCCAAGCACAATGAATCAAGCTAGGCCTATCCTACAAGCAACGATTGAAATCATTTTAACAAAAACAAGGCAGAAAAGAAAGTGACGTGCCATTTGACCATTTGCCATTACAAGAAATTTTTTTGATTGTTGGATGGTCAGCATAAAAAATGGCATACATGAATAGACCTAGAGGGCCCACTATATTTTGATACCGTTGGAATTTCGGTACAGTCGGCCTAGGGCAGGGGTCGGGAACCTGCGGCTCCTGAATGGGTCTAGCATGGCTCTAAAGTTTTGTTAAGAAAAGTCTCCAAAATCCAAAGTCAACTTTCCAACCTGCAGCTATCAACATGAGCTTGACACAAATATAAGCAAAATATCCCATGAAAGTCATTTGTATTAACAGTGATTGGACTGACAAATTTGGAGTTTTTGATTGTAGAATGTAGCCTAGGCCTAGTGGTTTTCCACTTGGTGTATAGTTCGTCCGTTTAAGCATCATTCACAATCAGTTCTAAGTCGTAAGGCGCAAGGCCTAAGGCGTAATAATTTGTATTGCCGAGTATGTATTTCAATCAGAACGTTCACAACACGTCCCAAGTCGCAAGGCGTATGGTTTATGTCGTAACGAATTGCCCAAAATCCAATTCTTACAACGGTTCGGTTTCTTACGACGAGCCAATTACGAACAAGGAAACTCCACAGCTGACTGTACGCGCATGCGCAATACACAGGAGCAATGAAAAATGGTATGGTTGTTGTAAACGCCTAGCATTCCTTACGACTTACGCCTTAGACCTTGCGCCTTACGACTTAGAACTGATTGTGAATGATCCTTTACATTTGACGAATTTCGGCTTTTTCGACGACACAGCGGGAACATGTAAGCCACTTGTTATAACCAATTACGAGGGTTGTAATTTAAAATTTGACCGTCGTCAATGTTGCCCGGCTGAAGTTTCATTGTGCGCCTCTTTGGCAAACCAATGAAGCGCAATAATGGAAACCAAACTAAGTGATTTGGCGACGGGTTTGCTATTAATTACAATAGATATGTCAATCACTGGGGATCTCCGAGACTATTTCCCGGTGAACCAGAGGAAGATAATCTTGTCAAGAGGTGTGAACAAATCTGGTCTTTTGTCCCTTTGAGGATCTCCAAATTCGTCAACTGTAAACGGACGAACTATAATATATGTGAAGATTTCTTCCAGTAAAAAAGTAACACCAAGACATATTTTTGAAGTCATAGAACCGCTTTCTCATTAAATATCCAAAAATACTGTGCTGATTTGTGGAAGAAGCTCCACAAACTGGGCAGGCTCTCTCTGTTTGTGCGTACACGTGTTCATTATTTCATCATCATCTACACAAGCAAAATTATTGGGAATAACAATAGATAACAACTTAACCTGGCATGCCCACATCAACACCCTAATACCAAAACTCAGCTCAGCTTGTTTTGCAATTAAGAGCATCAAACAAATAAGCAACATATCAACTGCTAAAATATGTTACTTTTCTCTATTTGAATCGCACTTGAGATATGGAATCGAATTTTGGGGAATATCGACTCATATCGACAAGGTATTCATCACGCAAAAACGAGCAATCAGGGCATTATGTACCCTTAAGCCGACGGAGCATTGCAAACCCTACTTTATTACACTAAACATTCTTACAGTTACATGCCTTTACATTCTCAAGTCAATTTTAGTCATAAGAAAAAACATCCACACTCTCACAGTCAACAGTGGCATACACACCCACAACACAAGGAACAAAAATAACCTCCATCTTAACCAATATCGTACAAACCTAGGTCAAAAAAACTCTGATTATTTGAATAAAACTCTATTCAATAAACTCCCCCAATCAATAAAAAACATAACAGAACACATCAAATTCAAAAATGAACTAACTAAATTCCTAATACAAAAGGCATAGGCCTACTACAGCATAAAAGACTTTATGACAGACAGAACTACCTAATAATTGCTATATTTTATTATTAGTAGGAGGTACCATATAATAGGCTATAGGCCTATACTATTTTGTAAAATACCTATATTATATTATATTAATACTTATGTAACAACTAGTCTATGTTTAGCAAAAATGGACTACACGGTGAAAACTGTTATAAACTTTAACTGTACTTTGTATTGTTATTTGTTGTCCAAATAAATAAATAAATATTTAAATATTTAAATCAATAAATCATTGTTTTAACAATCATCAGGTATGCTATTAAGTTAAAACTGACCATGGGTCATTCCATGTCAAATCAACCGATGAAAAAAACTTCACCGACTCTGATTTTCATGCTTTTTTTATTTTAGTTAATACCCCCAAAAATACCATAAATCCACAATTTTAGGTCTCTACCTTAAATACTTTTTGAGTTACAGCCGGTCAAATATTGCCCGTAAACTCAAATTTGGGTTCGCGCGCTTTAGCGATAAATGCAGTAGCTCTGAAACTATTTGTCCTAGAAAGCTCTTCCATATGTCATTTGAAAGCTGTTGCAAAAATCTATCCATTATAACTACTTTAAACATTGTTTTGAGCAATTCATATGCTATTGTGCTACAGCGTATGTTTTGACCTTGAATATTTCCAAAAAGGTATCTTTGAAAAAATAAAAAATAAATTGGCTTGATATTTGATGTAAGTTCTATGTATGTGCCAAATTTCAAGATGGGGGTGCAATGGGTTTAGTTTCTGTAGCTAAATGAATACTGGAAAATGTTAAAAATGCCTTTTTTTCCGGCAAACTTTAATTTTAACATTTGTTTTTACATCTTAGAATTCAAATACGAAATTGTGTTTCAATTTATTGCCAATAGGTGGCAATAGTGTCATGTAAAATCAAGTGAGTCAGCCATATTGTCATAAAATCCTACCTAGACTGCTTAGCAACTATGATGAGCGATCTACATGTGCCTAAGTGTTATTTATCGGACTGTCCTCACTGCCCTGGTGCAACACCTTTGAAGAAGAATTTGCTAGATATCATGGACCGGGAAATGATTGAAAATATTACATACAAACAGCGGGTGTCGGTAGATCGCTGCAATCTTAAAACATTAACAAAATCAGCCGATGAATTTGTTGATGTTTTTTGTGATTAGTTGATTAATTTGAATCGACACTCTTTCATTGTAAGGCAGCAATCAGAATTTCAAACACACAAAAAAGGCAGCTGGAAGATGGGGAATTTTTAGTGATTTGTGACTGCGGAAAATTACTCATTTGTTTTGCAAGATGCAGCCCAAGGATACCATTGAGACAATGCCCAAGCCACAATTAATCCTTTTGTGGCATACCTACTACAATGAGAATGGTGAGACAAAATATGTAGGCCTAGGCCTAAGTTTTGTAATAATTTCAGAATGTCTTCGCCATGATACTGTGGCCGTTGGCGTTCACCTTTTTCAAACTAAGTTAATTGAAGTTTACGAAACAAGTTCCCTGGGGCAGTAAAGAAAATATTTTACTTTTCTGATGGCTCTGCAGCCCAATATAAAAACCAAAAGAACTTTGTATATCTTTGTCTACACAAAGAGGATTTTCATGGTATTGCTGCAGAGTGGCATTTTTCGGCCACTTCCCACGGGAAAGGTGCTTGTGATGATTTGAGCGCTGGCAGCACGGGCAAGTCTGCAGAGAGCATACCAAGACCAAATAATGACTCCAAGGCAGTTGTACGAATGGGCAATTCCAACCTTAACAAATGTGTCTTTATTCTATTGTACCAATGAGAACCATGACACCCATGAACATCTCCTCAAAGAACGGTTTTCGGCCGGGCTGCTATAGCACGATCTCTGGCACTCAGAAATTACATTGCTTGATACCAATTTCAAACACTACTGTAGCTACAAAAATTTTTCCCTATTCAACACACGTTAGAGAGAAGAGTCTGTGTCAATTTTGAAGTACTACGCGGTTTCGTGACGTCGTGTGTTATTTCAACTGACGACAATAAGAAATAGGTGACATTAAGCTTTCTTCATCCACATGGGCCTTCATCATTGTCCTCATACCCGTAGATACAAGATATCCTAACAGGGGCCCATACTAACAATAATTGACCCGACAACTATGACAGGACGAGTGTATTCACTGAGCAAGAGTGAAAACATCTCAAGCAGACATTAAGCTCACAAGTTGGAAACCATAATTTATTGAAATGGGGTAGGCATAACCTTTATAAACATATCTATGCAACCTATGTTGGTACTTTAAATTTATGTAACTGGGTTGATCAGTAGGCCCCTACTATTGAGCAAAGTTAAAAGAAAATTTAATGTTGGGATAAACTGAATTTTGAACATTTTCCAGTATTCATTTAGCTACAGAATCTAAACCCATTGCACCCCCATCTTGAAATTTGGCACACACATAGAACTTACATCAAAGATCAAGCCATTTTTTTTTCTTTTTTTTCAAAGATACCTTTTTGGAAATATTCAAGGTCAAAAAATACACTGTAGCACAATAGCATATGAATTGCCCAAAACAATGTTGAAAGTAGTTATTATGGATAGATTTTTGCAACAGCTTTCAAATGACATATGGAAGAGCTTTCTAGGACAAATAGTTTCAGAGCTACTGCATTTATCGCTAAAGCGCGCGAACCCAAATTTGAGTTTACGGGCAATATTTGACCGGCTGTAACTCAAAAAGTATTTAAGGTAGAGACCTAAAATTTTGGATTTATGGTATTTTTGGGGGTATTAACTAAAATAAAAAAAATCATGAAAATCTGTGTCGGTGAAGTTTTTTTTGGCCCTCGGTTTGGTTGATTTGACACGGAATGACCCCCATGTAGGGTAAGCGGGGGGAATTGTGAGGTATGTTTAGAAAAAAATTAATTTTATAAATATTTTATATAAATTATGCACAAATACTCTCTTGAATGATATGTTGTTTACTATGGTTTAATAAAACTTGTGCATTTTAGCAGTTATTGGTCATTAATCATATAAAAAGTGGAATTTTATGCTTCAACTACAAAACCACAGGCCTGAAATCTTCTATAATACACATGCTGTAGAATGGGGGTAAATGGGTGGTGATAGAGGAAGTGAAACTGAAGAGATTGATACCCCACACTTTGTTGTAGGTAAAAAACTAATGGTTTTATTTAATAATGTTATAATTAATTATATTCTATGCAACAATAAACAAAATATGCAAATTAGAGCAGACTAAGGTTTCCCATCGATATCGATATATCGATACACACAATTAATTTCGATATCGATATTTGTTTTCTACATCGCGATATTTCAAAATACCAAAATTGAGTTAAAAACGCGTAAAAAATAAAAAAAAATTGTTTTGAGTAGCTTCGGCATCGAGTAATTCTGCAGTATCCAGTCGACATCGCGTCGTTTGCTGCCTAGAGTGCACACGGCACGGTTCGAACTGGCGTCATACAGTGTCGTGGCGATGGGAAGACGCACATGTTGGGGGAACTGCCATGGAAACTATATTTAAAAATTGGAGGGAAAATATCGATATATATATCGATATCGTTTGGCCATTTTTTTTCGATATCGATAATGGATTTTCATATCGTTGGGCATCCCTAGAGCAGACTATAACTATTTTTACATTTTTGTCTTGGTTTTTACTAAAGATAGGCCTACTTTATGTGAACAAACTGCAACAAGATTTTCATAATTTCAATATTTAAAATAAAAAACTTATTAAACTTTAAAACTTTTAAAAATCACTGAAAAAATTGCCACTGGACTAGATTTATAGGTTATGTTGCCCTATGTCAAAAACTTGAAAATGGAGGGAAATTGTTGCAGATATCACTGCCATCTAAAAATATCACTAAAATAAGTTGGTTTCAAGAGCAACCAGGGCCCCTATTCAGTAACTTCACGGGTTCAACTCTGTCACGGGACCGACTCTGTTGTTGTTGGTCGAGGTCGAAAGGTATGATTTACATGGCAGTGGATGGTCAAATGTGAACAAATGATTCGCAGTCAGTTGTCAAATCTTCGAAATGACATAGATGTGTGACTCGGTTGTCACGGATTATATCGCAACGATATCGACCTCAACTGGGTCGATCACTTTAACCGAGTCGATTACGGTAGAAAACGCCTGGGTCCAACTCCGTCAGAGTTATAGAATCGCAGTCCTGGTGGAAAAAGTTTATATAAGCAGGTAAAACATAACTTTGAAGTTCAACTTCTTTACCACCCATTTTGCCACAATGGGGGTAATTGGGTGGTACTTATTTAATTGCTTGTTTTTATTGATAATATTTTGTTCATTGTTGTGATAAATAGGCCTACACCAACAATATTTTTCAACTTTAAAACAAGCATTGGATTGAAAATACACTGCTTGGAAATTAAAAGAACTCAACTTAACATTTGCAATTGTGAAGTTCTAAATATCTTTCAGTCCTCTTCCATTGACAACAATAAGAGAATCTTCTTTAACAATTACAATTTGTTCATAAACCAACTATATATTGTTAATTATTTAAGAGTGATATCTTATGAGAATTTTAAGAAAGTTTACTTACTTAAACTGTATCTAATAACTTGGGAAAATGGAAAAAATAAATGTTCCACACAATTACCCCCACCTCCCAATTACCCCCGCTTACCCTATAGCCTAGGCCTACAGACCACATTTTCAAATTATTGTATCAAAAATTCAACCACAAAAGGGTCATTCCATGTCAAATAAACCAAGCCGAGTAGAACATAAAACCTTAGGCCCTACCATCTCCGATTTTGGTGAAACTTGAAATGCACAAGGATAGGCCTACTCGTGCGTTCAGCAAGGCCCTAGGCCTAAACCAATCATTACACGTAACATTCTTGTGCGTATATATAGGGTAGGGCTACACACACCCATTTTTGGGGGCCCATGAACTGAAGAAGTTCCACGACTGGTAGGGCCTACTCTTTCGGTTGGTGTTCCCCAACATTGGAAAAGTTGGTTAGGGGGAGTGGGGAGGGGGCGCGATTGCGCGAAGCGCCTATTTTTTATTTTTTTTATTTTTTATTTTTATTATTATTATTTAAACATAGGGCTAGGCCTACGCGCTTCACCCCCCCAACCTACTTTTCCCCTAACAGGAAAAAAAAATTCAGGAACACCAACCAAAAGAGTGCTTCATGACTGGGGTCGCTGGCGTGTGCCAGGAGGCCAAGTCTTGAAACATGCGACTCAAGTCGCAATGCGTGTCAAGTCACTACTTCCAAATCGCATGCGACTCGACTTCACGTCATGTACGTAGTCTTGAATTTAGATGTGCGACTCATTTCGCTTGCGAGATGAAATTCTTCCTTGCGAATGCTTTTTTGCGTTTGGAAACTCCGCCCACTTTCGCTCTATGACTGACCAATGAGAAAGCTTGTTACAAAGTGCAACTTTCGACTTTCGACTTTTGAATCGATGTTGTGAAGTATATCGATGATATAATCGATTGTGACGAACTATCGATGCTATAATCGATTTGCACATTCAATCAACTGTTAAAACACACTAGGAGTACTAGGCTATAGGCTTATATATAAATAAATAAATAAATAAATAAATAAATAAATAAATAAATAAATAAATAAATTGTATTTAGAGTCTACCCACTCAGTTATATAACTGATTTTCAGTGGGGACAGTAAATCAAAGCGACCAAGCCAACCCTGTAGGCCCGATGCAAATTATTTCACTTAGATTATTGTTATTATCAAATTGCCTAAAGGCAGTCGTACTTCTACTTAATTAATCATATTTTTATAGCCTATTGTTTGTTTCATTTATTATTATTCAATGATCATCACAATACGTACAATCATTAGGAATATTAGCCCTTCAACACAGAATTGTGTTTGATATCCCTAAATAGTAAATATAATAAAGTTGATATTAAAGAAGGTTATTAAATTTATTTATGTAGCAAGTTTAAAAAAAATAGATAATCAAAAAACTATATAAAAACTCGATGATTTAACACAATAAAAGACCACAATAGACCGACAATACAAACATTCAAACAACTAACATTATAGGCCTAACTTATAACATTACGTACATCAAAATATAATATTAAAGTTCCCCCATTATAAAAACATACAGCATTTGAATTGAAAAAAATACTGATAAACTTGTACAAATCTCTTTAGGAAAATAATATAATTGGAAGCTGATAATTATTAATTGAAAGTGTGAACTTTATTTACTTTACTTTTTCTTGCAATCCAGTGCTTTCACGTTGAAAGCCTTCACTTTTATTTTATATTTGCGTTAAATTTTCTAGGGCTATAGGCTATAGCCTACCTAAAATACCCAAATAAATTGCAAAGAAAGGTTAAAAAAAGGTAATTTTCATTGAAAAGTTATAAAAATTGTTTCTGTCACAGAAAATAAGTGAACAATAATTATGCGACGAGTAAAAAAAAGCAAAAATTTTTCGCAGTCGGGATTTGAACCGGCGACCCCTAGCGTACAAACCAAGCGCTCTAACCACTCGGCCAGCGGGACCACACTAAAATTTCGGTCCATAGCGCCTCTTATGCAGATGTCCGCTAACTCGCGACGAGCGTAAATAATTTGTCATGACAATTAGAACACTTTAAATACTTTTTAAGCCTTCTGCCAACATTTCTAGAGTGTAATTTACGTCTTTATACATTACCTTATAACTATTTATTTAGTCATTAAAAACTTTCGATGTGGCAGTCAAGACGCAAATAAATCTCTACACGCAAGGTAAAACCTCGCGGTTTGAAACGTAAGAAAACTTGCGAGACAAGGCGCAAGCCGTCCCGCAAGTTTGTCTCAAGACTACCGATTTGATGGTTTTGAGCGACTTGTCGAAAATTTGCGAATCAAAACGGGAGGTGAGTTGAAACGCAAGTTGCAAGACTTGGCCTCCAGGCCGTTGCCAAAGCAAGCGCAAATATTTTATGACCATGCATAGGGCCTAGGTCTAGGCCGTAGCTACCAAGGCCCTAAGCCCAAACGTATTAAATTATTCATATAGGCCTAGGCCGAGCCTCAGCGATTACAACCATTCCGATAGTATTTCTAGTTATGAATTCGTGCTAGGCCCTAGGCCAGAGGAAATGGTAGGCCTACTTGTGTAGTTGGTGTGACCCAACTTTTCAAAAAAAAAATTTTTTTTTTTTTACTCAACCTAGGGCTACAAACCTTTAACATCGCTATTAAACAGAAATACTTTATGGAAAGTACTTTCGTTTAAAATCGCTA
>JAMZAV010011386.1:0-19218 GCA_024449915.1 Sweltsa coloradensis | reverse complement strand
AAAAATCTTTAATTTTTCGTTGTTTTGGTAAGAAAAGTGGTGGGGCCAGCCAGGTTGGTGGATACGGATTGGTCCGTGGAATACAAAGAGCCCCATAAAACCTGGGAAACCCTCATTGCACAAATCTAGAGGGGGAATGCGGCCCCCGAAGTTATTGGGTCTAAAAAGGGTTGATTTGAATTTAATCACACGACGGATACACAAATAGTAATTATTTATTCGAGTTCTTAAAAAAGTCCTTAACTGTGGTCAGCCCGCCATAAAAAAAATTAAAGACTTTTAAAAATTAAAGTGGTCACTTCCTCAAAAATTTAATTGTCTGGCGAAAGGGGTTTTGGGGGCCCCGAGTTGTGTTTATTTGCAAAGTTTCCGGAAGACCAGGCAATTTTTGGCGGAATTAAAAACATAAGCAAAAACGTATTATCAGGTTGGATCTGGTTTTTTTTGCGTTATATATTGTATGTATCCTTGTTTCCTATGTACGAGCTATCGATTGAAGCAAAATGGCGATTCGCATTTTTGTTTGCACCGCATTCAATTATGCCAGCATGTCCGCCTACGTTGAAAAAATTCACCAAGCAAAAATAATAGGGCCTAATGCATTTTTTTGTGTATTAAAAGTACAAAGGAAGTATTTCAGCCAAAAAAAACCAATTATGAAAAACGATGTTTTAAAAAAAATAATTTTTTATAGTCATATCAATGTTTTTTTTTTATTTACCCGGTTTTCCCTTGCCAACCTAACAATGTAAAAAAGCGTATTCATGATGATTTTTTTCCCCAGGTAAAAGAATCCACACACGTAAATAAAATCCCATTAAAAGTAACTATGAGTACTTATTATTTAGTTTTTTATTATTATACATAGATAAAAATCTAGGTCCTAAAATTAATTGTTTGGGTGAAATTAGACCCCATGATACAATAAAAAGCAAGTTCAATAAATGAGGTAGGTACGAATTCGTGTAGACTTTTTTTAATCGGTAAGTCATCGAAAAAAAGCATAAAAAACAAAACGAGTTTTTTTCAGCGAGTTTACTTTTCAAAAAGGCAATGTAGGTAAAGGGAAATATTTCGCGTGAGTGCCATGTGGGTTTTGAGACGTAACGGGTGGTTGGGGCGATATATCCAAGGGTGAATGACCGAAGAAATGACACAGGGAGCTAGTTAGTACAGCATATAGAACATCAAAAACTAATAAAAAGCACCGCACGAGTCTCTAAACAGATTTTTCAAGGGAAAACAATACCTCACCATCTTCACGATATCATAAACATTTTTGGCATTGACAAAAAATTGACATTGATGATTTTGGATTTAATTTGTTAAAACGTCCAAAAACAGCGATAACTTTTGAGAATCTTCCATGCAAGTTCATGGCATGGTAGAATTATTGAGATTGTAAAATGCTTCATTCAAGATTGTCGGTGGAGGTGGAGGGTATCAAACGATTTCGCGTGAGCTATCTATCGCCATCGGTTCCCACTAACCATCATTAATTACCGGGGTTTTAACAACTCTTTACAACTCAGTAAATTGGAATATAATAAAATTTAACTCATGGGCCACTTGAAACCTACAGAAATCCCATGCATGACTTGAAAAACCACGTTGTTTTTATTTTTCAGATTAATCAATAATTGACTCGTTGGGTACCATTTTTTAAATAAATAAACCGTAAAAAAAATTTCTTATCTGAGGCATAAACAAACACTTCATGCTCAAATCCTCTCATTCAAGCTAAGCATCAATGAAAAGCCCACATTATTGAAAATTGAAAATAATGAAGGATTTTGGAAATGGCAAATTTATTTCGAGATTACTTTCATTATTTTAAATAATGTGGGGTTTTCACTGACGCGGGGCCATTTCCAAATACCCTTTCATTATTTTCAATAATGTGTGTTTTTCATTGGAGCTCGACCTAGCTTGGGAATAACCAGGGGACTTTCCTTTGCATTCGCAACATCGATTTAAAGATTGCCGGCAGATGGCATCGAACCTATTCATTCTAACCAGGGTTCCTCGATTCAATCTTGGTGGTGTAGGTGTATACACATTTAATAAACAATACCAATTTTAATGCTATTTGAAATTTGTTGGTTTAGTACTTCTGTGGAAAAAAGTTGAAAATTCTCGAAGAATTTTATAATTATTTTTAAGTGTTAAACTGTACGTAAGAAATGTATTTGTCGTCGTGTGGCCTAGCAAGCAGCCGCCTCCTCGTGTTGAACGAGACATATCGACGACCACGTGTGATGCAAGCATCTGTCGTATACACACAGTCGCACGTGTTCGCCACGTTAGCACGCGCGAGATGTTGGCCGGGGCTCGAACACGTGGCGTGGACTTTCTCATTGTAAACATTCTATACTTGGAATATAGTTACTACAATGTCATAAACGAGAGGAATAATAATATTTATCGTAACTGAGAAGTTGATCAGGAGGGGCGGATCGTAGGATACGTCGTTGCCTCGTAGTCAAAGTAATTCGTATCCATGAAAATCTTTGTACATATAATTTGTCTTATCTTTTATCTTATCTGAATATATTTTTCATTATTATCTGTTACCTATATATAATATTCAAATACAAGTTCAGAAGGAAAGTTAGTGTTTTAAATGAAATGTTAAAACATGATTTATGCAAATTAAATACTCGCCGAAAATTATGAAGTATGCTTCATTAAAGTATGTATCTAAAAAATCATCGTCTTGTGAGTTTTTAACCGGTTTTCGTTTTCATGTTTTATTTTTTTTTAATTAAACCAGATATCTTCTCTTATATTTTATCTAGGTAGACAAAATTGTCTAGATAATTCCGGTTATTGCTGATTAAATATTTTTATCACAGTCTCTTGATCCATCTAGATATTGTGATGTGTGTTTTATTTACTTCTAATCCGGTAAAAATAAGATTTCAAGTCATGCTTACAAAAATACAGACTCCGAGCAGAAGACTAGTGCCAGTCTAGCAGCGAAGTCGTGATTGCTGTTTTACTTCGTCTTTCACACCATAATATCCGTGTTTTTTACAATAATTATTAATCTCAACAGATATGAAAGAAGATCTTTAAATAATTAAATCCCGCTCCCGTACATGTGAGTATAGAACGAGTCAGTGTTCATCCGAGTTCGCTAACTCTGTCGTAATCACGGGGAATATTCTGACTGAGTGTTTCTTCAGTCATGACCCTAACAGACGCACGCACGCCCACACAAACTCGCCTGCGTGTACTTGCATCCATGGCAGACATGAGTTTTGGTACCTATATATTTTAACGGATAGAGCTTAAAATAATTATTTAGAATAGTTCAGAATGTTTTTTATTAATTTCGAGCTAAAAGTCGATTAGGACATTTCGCCGCTTAGATAATTTATTATTTACAATGCTGCGATTGATATTACACGACAAAAATGTCAGTTAATCGACTGAAGGCTTGGGTCTAATGACATGGCTACTTTTTGTTGGTGTTGACATGTTGAACGATAAAAAGTAACAAATGCTCACAAAATATGAATAGATCTTATAAAAAAATTAAAACAGTACTTATTGTTCAATAATTCGCTGGACTATTTATATATATGTAATTCTGGTTTGATTGAGTTGCTATGTATACGTCCATTAAAAAAAAGATAACACGTACATTTTGATAAAAAAACATCACATCTATTCATTGACAGAGCATTCGTACATACAGTATAAAAGTCATCATTACATGCACCTGTTTCTATGATATAACCGAGTAGGAGGCGACAACATGCATACAGAGGACTAATTGCTGAGCTTATGTAGACTGTAGTGTGTTGAATTTAGTAAATTACACACAAGAAAACGGTTGATTGAATACGTAATTACCACACTATTATAACATCCCAAAATTTGACAATTAACTCGACATTATTTAACTATAGACACGCAAACTCGCACGCACTTGCGGTTTTACTTCACCGCGGGAAACTATGCATGCTAATTACACAACAATGTTATCGTTTATCTTAAAATCTCATTCAAGCATTATAGCTAGAAATATGGAAATTTGTTATTGTTGTGTTTATTAACAATAATAGGACTGAGGGAATTTTTAAAATTGAAAAAAAACAAAATAAAACAAGATTGGGAATGGATAAAATAGAGCTGCTAACAATGCGAGTAGGTCTCGACGGCAAATGTGACAATATCCAATATCTGACGGAAGATTATTCTGTAAGATACAGGATACGTATAGCTAGTATTAGTCGGTAAAATCTAAGTCACGCCAATCGCAATCAATACCATTTTCTCAGGCACGTGTTAACCTTTAGGCGGGGTGAGTGAGAGGTGGGGGGGGGGGGGGGATGACATTACAGCCAGGAAGAAATGCCCGTGGGCTCTACCAGCATTCGCCTCAAGGATGAGGAAAACCTTGAGAAACCCTAGCCAGGATGTTGAGGGATTGCGTTGCGCGCAAACATTATTGCCGTGCACCAGCATCGTCTGTCGGCGAGGCACTTTTCTGCACACCTCATGCATATGCCCTCATAACTAGACACATTTTTGAAAGAGTAATGCCCTTTCCCTGACTAGATTCTCTAACACGCCAAGGCTATAGAAATTAGGCAGGTGTTTACGTATTAGAAAATAAGCGTTAATTTCTCGAGAAAAAACTAATACTGAGACTGAGACTATCGTGGTATGGTGATAAACGCTTTTTATTATAGACGTAGCAGAAGCAGAAGTTATTTGAAACGCTATTTTTAATATTATAGCTTTGAATGTTTTAGAATTTAATATGATATCGTCGCCATGGACAAAATGTACATAACCTATAAAACCTGATATTGTTGAATTGAATGCAAAACAATATTTCATTGGTCAAATTTGCCACTGTTTGCATAAACTTGCAAAGAAAGGTTTATAAACATTTATAATGCAAACGTCATATTTAACATATTTAGCGGTATAAATATATGAAGTAGAGAAGAGAGACTGTGAATCGGGGGCTCGTCGGTTCGATACCAGACCAGCTACCGTCAGTTCTGACTTAAAACGTGTTTTCATGTTTCCGAATTCATAGATGCATGCTGGGATGCCTGCATGCCTGCCCAACCACACGAGCACGACCTTCATAATTACCCACAAGTCACCTGTAGAGGGTCACACAGGACCCTACTCTACAGCGAGCATTCTTACAAATTAGCGTTTTACTATTGATTTACTGTAATGTTTTATTATTACCTATTTTTTAAATTTTTTTATTATTATTTATATATATTATACATTATTATATAAATATAATATAATATAATATAATAATACTAATAATAATAATAATAATAAATATAATAATAATAATAATAATAATAATAATAATAATAATAATAATAATAATAATAATTATTGTTTAATTATTGTTAAATATTATTGTTGTAATTGTTATTATCTTCCATTCATTAACTACAAGTAGAATACTGGGTCTCCAGTTTTTAGGGCGTCGCCTATATAGTAATTTCCACCTTAGATACATCTTTCTTGTGAGCACATTTCTGTAGCCGTGCTTTCTTTATTCATAACAAAATAACAATACCCAAGAATCCATTATCCCGAATCTCTTGTAAGCTATTGTTACAGAGTGTGTGGCATAACAAGTGGGCCTAGCCATCAACCGTTTACTGGCTAGGCCCTACTCAACGTAACAACGTAATGTTTCCGCTGTGTCTGACAGAATCAAAAAGCGGCAAATGTATAACGAAATAATGAATAGTAATTACTAAACGTGACGAAGGCATGAAGATTTAGCGTAGAGTACATTGAGTTATACTTATAGTATAACAATGATCACCTTGTCTTTCAAGGATTTCAAGAGTAGTAGGTGCATAGTTTAACAAACATGATTCGACGTATTGTACAATAATTAATGTTGATTATAATGATTATACTGGCAACTGTTTTATAGCTAATGTCTTTGAACTAAAACAACATAATTGTATTGACTATCGCGGTGGGTGTGACTATCGATCGAAAACGAAAATACATTATTCAATTAAATGAAATAAATATTTTTAAGATTTGATTCGTTTCAATTCAACCTATTGTTTAGAGTCAAAACACCAAATTATTCTTATTAGTGAAACCGTATACTGATATTAATAATTACAGTTCAATTATTTTGATACATTTAGTAAATACCGTATACAAAGCAATGCACACAAAATTATAGACAATTCAATAGTAACCGATGGAATTAAAATTTAATGAAAATTATAATATAGGTCATCGCACGTGGCTTACTGTATAAAGAATTATAAGGGCAGATGCCGCACCCTAAAAACAGATTCGATCGTCATTCGTGTATATTGTGAACCCGGTTTAGTTTGTAGTTTGTACCTTTATTGTTATCATGCTTGTGTTTTTGCAAGCTTATTTTACTCGATTTATATAATGTGACAGTTATAATTTGTCTGCTTATTGCGTATGGTTTGCATTATGTTTGCTAAGTTTTACTTGGGGCACGACAATGCACGAAGGCATGCATGCCAACAAACTACAATGAGAACATGCGATGAAATGTGGCAATTGTAGGGCCTACTTGAATCAACTTTTTGTGTCTACAAATTAAATTTATGTCACCAGTTTGATGTTTTGTAACAAAACTGCAACTGTAAGACATAAGATTTGACAAGTTAGTATGGATTTATGCAAGAGCGCCCCCAGTCTAACTAAAGTGTATACGTTCGTACTTTTCGAGCTAACCCTACATTTTTCCTGCGATCATGATTAATTGTGTCTGCTTTTCACAGTTTTGATCCCGTTTGGTCACACAGTAAATATCGACCAAAATTGAAAAAAAGGACTTCGAGAACTCGCAGATAAAAAGTGAAGGCTTAAATGAAAAAAAAGATGAATGTACGAAATAAAATCGCAGTGTGATAAAGAACCGAAATAATGTGTTGATTTTCTTCCATGAATTCGAAATGTACAAAAGTACAGCTCAGTCTGCACCCAAGCATATTTCACCAATCAACAAGTAAAATAAATTTACCATAGGAAATCGGCCCAGCGCCAACTTGCCCTGGACATTAAATTTAGGTAATTTACTCTGTATATAAATTGCATGACAGTTGGGAGGAATTTTCCCACATGAGAATTTTATAGCACTAAAGCTATTATTTGTCGTCTAAGGGAAACCTTGGTGAAAAAACTTCTGTCAGGATTGCCGGTGGCGGAATTAAACGACAATATCCTGAATAACCACCCTCACGTGTTTATGACTTATGAGCTACCTTCGTCGGTGTAATAACCATTCGTTTGAAATAAATATATACAAACCCTAGAAAGTTACAAGTTTCTGTATGAATGTCTTCTGTCCTCTCCTCAGTGCTTTCTGTGTTTAACATTTGTGTTTCTTTGTATTTCCTTTGTACGTGTATAGGCTGCAGAGGGCAGAATTGTTGCCCTATATCGGCCTTCCCGCCCAAAGGGGGGGAAAAATATAAAATAAATACAAATACAAGCCTGCATTTAGTCACCCATCATTCATAATACGTTGACTATGGAGGAACATTGCCAACACGGAAACAAAAGTAAAACGCATTCTTTCGTTAAATTTAGATTTAGTACAATGATGCTAGGGGAGTAGTGACGTAGTGTACCCACCCGTCTGGCCACGTCCAAAGCACAATGGAACTTACAGGAAGTCTGTCTGGGACTGTCTATGTCTCATGTGAGTTTTAGAAAAACGGAAGATGCCAACAGCTGTTATGTATAATTATTATTTACAACATTAAGCAGCACGTGAAAAGCTAAGGTAGATTGTTTAGACACCAAGTCTAAGTGGTCTAGTACTATTTAAGTATACAAGTCGCGCAAGCGCGGCTTGAAAGCCGCTACGGGGAGGGCGTGGAAAAACCTCGTACTCGGAATTTACCTCGTAGTTGGAAAACCTCGTTGACGCTACAAAATCGCGAATCGTCGCGTACGGCCGCGATACGATATTTTTTCGGGTGACGTTGTCGTTTATCCGAAGACCTGTGAAAATTTGTTTTCCGGGACACTTTCAGTACGCCGCCGGACGCTGTCCGCCGCCTCTTAATTTACGGTGCAAAATGATTTTCGAAATTGATAATTTTACGCCTTTTGTGTAAAAGTGGGAGAAATGTTTTTCCTGGGACAATTCCGAACAAAATATTTTACGGTAAGTCTAAATCTTCGCCTCGTCCGCGCAGATCCGCAAAGCCCAAGTTTGGACAGGACCAGACATACTGCACATTTTTCATTAATCCTGGACAAAAGTTTTTCCGTGAACACTTGTCCGGGTTATCAAAATATGCCCCTCGTCCATCCGGTACCGTAGAGTCAAAGATGTACCTGATGTACTGTAATTGTGGAAGATATAATACAAAAGAAAACGTTATCCACAAAATGATCAACTACTTTTTTGAGACATTCAAAAAAGTTTTTGGCAACGTTGAAATGAAGGGGGTTTCGGGGAATGGGGCCCCCCTGACGTAATCGGAAGGAAAAATTAAAATTAAAAATTTTTGAAAATTGCCCCAAAAGGGGACGGGATGCCCTGAGCACTGTTTGACTTTAAATATTACCCTCTAATAAACCACTGCTTCGCTTGACCAATACAGTTCTATAGAGCCCGAGATGAACCCGATCGGACGAAAATTGCCCAAGCTATAAAAGAATCAATGTTTTATTGGTTTTTCCCAAAAATGACCAACCACTTAAAAGAAACGAAACTAAATTAGTGTTAGGGCCTGTAACCTCTGATGCAGCCCACTGGCGCCATTGGAATCGCCTCAAAAATTAAATTGCTTGAAGATATCAATGAAATGTCTTAATTTAATTCCAACCCCCCCCCCCCCCCCCCACCCACACACCCCACACAAAAAACAGTGTCAGAGGCATCTAGTAAAAACACAAAAACAGTCCACGAAATTCGGATTCGTACTGGAAAAAGTTAATAAATTTCACTGAATAATTAAGGTTATTCTTTATAAAACTCGACTTCCCCCCCCCCCCCATCACTCCTCGCCACTTTGTCCTCTCGATTCCCTCGTCGTGTTCGTTGATTTGGACTTGCCCCCCAAAGCCCGCCACTCCCCAAAACCGAAAAAGGAAGTCGCTAGTATGAAACATTTATTTCTATTAGTGGAAGTATTAAATTGTCGTCTCGATACTTTGGTTGCACCTGGGCGGGCTAAACCCCGCTATTGGTGGAAGTCTATGCTGTCTCGATTGCACTAAGGCTGTTAAAACGCTTCTATGTCATGATTTTATCGATGTGCATGTGCATATGCGGAGTTTTTATTGGACATTCGTTACTGGATTTAAAAAATGTTTCCCAATCAGAGCCCCCAACTTAAACCAGACTCAATGCCTGACTTATTACATCACTTCATAGCAAAAAATAAAATTTCTTTATAATGTAGGCCCAAGTGTTTGTATCTACTGTAGGAGCCTCTTCAAGCTTACGAACGCACTTATAATATGTTGTGATCAGAAAATTAGCGAAAAAAAATTTCACTGACGAGAGTATTAAAAATTTTAATGTGCGTTTTTTGCGCCAGGATCTGGAAAGGGAATGGTTGAGATGTTGTTGGGCGTAATCGTAAACCCTTAGACGTATTTTATAAGACAACAAAGGAAATCGAATCGTTAAAGGGCATATCCGTTAAATGACGTTTTTCATTTGCATGCATACGAAAAAATGACGTTTTTTTAATGGGCCCTTTGGGTTTTTTACAAACCACGTTTGAGTGCCGTTTTGGCGCTCAGGACATTCGAAATAGGAGTCAAAGTAATTTTTTTAGAAAGTTTGATTTTGTTAGAAATTAATGAGACCAAAAACATGGTAGGGACATAAAAGTCGAAATAGGGCCCGTTTTAGGTCATTCAAAAAAGCATGTGTAAAAGAATGTTGTTTTTTCATCCCCCCCCAAAACCGGACACGCATTGCAATCTTGTCTCCCCCCCCCTGTCTACCCTTCAAACGTAGCCAAATACGTGATTTTTGGTAGGGACAATTTTCGTAAAGATCGGATACAGTGGTTTTTACAATTCTTGAAATTACAAAAAATATTTACCGTGTTTTTTTGTGACTTGAATGCAAAATTTAACTATCAAAAAGTGTCCCGGACCGAACTCGAAGGCTTCCACCTAACCTGGTTCGAACACGGGTCTCAAACCATTTTATTACATTCCTTTATTCTTCCGCTACATTAACGAGCCCTTGTCGTTCCAAATCGAACCCGAGGAAAACCCAAAAATTTTAAACTTTTAAAGTTGCAATGCAAAATGTTAAAAAATTTCCAACTTTGCAATTTTTTCCCTCGCAATCGGAAAAGAAATATCGGGGCAATTTTGGTTTTAACCCGTTTGCTATTTCATTGGCTTTGGAATTGTCAAACCTGGGGGCTCTACCGCGCATCTCAAAATTTCAAAAAAATGGAAAATGGAAAATCCAAACAATGTCCGAAAAAAAGAAGACGGTACACATTGTTGCCGTCTGGACCCCCCGCGTTAACTCCGCACGGGCACTTTTCAACACGCCGTAAGTGAATTTGAAAATTCAGGATTTTTTAAACATTTTTTATTTAAACAGCCAAATTAACTTTTTTCGAAATTACGCGCATTTCAAAATGTTCATCATTGCCCCGGGCCAAAGTAATAAAACGGTCCTAAAACCCTTTACGGTGCCTGTACCCTGAAAGATTTCGAACGCGCCGGTGTCGTCGGTTTTTCCGATGGCAAAGCCTACTTTGGGCGCGGCAACCGTGAGAAAACAAAAAAAAATGATTTTTTGAAGCCAAAACGGACACGCACGACTATTTTGGGTTTGGTCCATAACGTGTATACAAATGCTACAAAATGGGTCATGTTTGGTATCACGATTATCGCAAAGGTCCAATCTAGGTCGGATAAACCATCCGTTAAATTTTTGAAAAAATGTGTACCATACTTTTTACGATTTTAAAGGAAAAATCAAACGGTAAAAAAGTGTCCAGATCGTATTCGAAAGGGATCTACTGATCCGGGTTTCGAACCAAGGTCTCAAACAAATTTATTAAATACCTTCATCATTCCTCTACATTTAAAGTGCCTCGGTTAGCGGAAATCAACAAAGGGAAGGCGATTTTTTAATTTTTTTAAAATTTCCCTGTTTAAAAATTTTCAAAATTGTCCAACTTTGGGAATTTTTTCGCGCATTTTTTAAAAAGAAAGTGGGGGACAATTTTTTTAAAAACTTGTCACCCAATTCATTGGCTTTGTAATTGGGAAAATTTGGGGCTCTAAACCGTAAACCCCAAAATTTCCAAAAATTTGGAAACGGAAAATCCAAACAATGTCCCATAAAAAGAGAATGAATTTTTTTTCAAAAATGTGCTCCAATTGACCGGAGGTTTATTCTATTGTGTACACGTTGAAACAAAAAAAAGACTTTTTGGAAAAGCCTCCAAGTAATATATCCGTTTTTTCTAAAATTTCCTTGCTTCAAAATTTGAAATGTTTTTCGTCGTCCCGGCCAAAGTATGGGAGTTGGTCCGGAACCCTTCGCGTTACTCGTACCGGTAGTTATTTCGAACACGTCGGTACCGTCGACGTTTGGGCGCGAAGCGTACTTTGGGCGCGGCAACCGCGAGTACAAAAATGCCAAAAAACGGTGTTTTTCGCGATTTTCGACTTTTTGACCCGGAAGCAATTTTTTTTCGGGTCGCGGTATTTTTTTTTCGGAAAATTCGATCCTTTTCGCGGAGGAGCGTCCAAAATGTACGCGTTTTTCCCGCTCCTCGGCGGCGAAAACGTCTCGCGTGGCAAAACTCGGTTCCGCGCCAGTCCCAGAGTTTTAAAAGACTATAGTTATATAACAGGGTTTTATTAATTCTGTTTACGTTGACATTTTTTGTGATTCACTTGGGTTCCTATAACTACACACATTTGGGAGTTGACAATTATTATCATCATCATCTCACCAAGCGAGCATTCCGCGCCTAATATTTATGGACTTGTTTATGTTTTTTGCCTCAGACGTTGTGCACCACAAGGTTTGTTACATGACATTTGACGAAATTATTTACGCTGTGACCGCACAGCTGAGAACAGTTTTATTACTCTGTTTATGAAGCGTTTAATTGGATTCCCTTTAACGTCTCCAGTGTTAACAATCGGCGAGTTTTTTCGTTGATTTGTTATTTGCTATTTGGATTTAAACAAAAAACAAAAGTCAGTACGTCTACGTTTACGATTTGACGGGGTTAGAAAAAAATAAGTCTGCGGTTGCGTTGACAGATGAGCAATAAATACAGTACGATTCAACAAAATCGTTTACAAGATAGTCAGGAGTTCCCATGGTCCACTCAACTGTGAAAAGGAGATGACATTTCCGACGTAAACAATTGAATTCGTGAAAATCTGCGCATATACAAGACTGGTCATAGGCAAGTGTAAAGTGATTGGATTGTACACCACCGGCCATATGTAAATCAAGGGTTCTAGTTGTACACACAGCGTTTGATTTAGTCCTGGTCGAGGTTATACTATATTCTGATAAATTGTGTAAAACCTGGCCAGTGCCCGGAGACTGCGCATGCTCCTTCACTTATAGGTATTTTTAAGGGTAGTTATGAAGTGAATGTCCAAGGGCTGTTTAAAAGGACGTAATCCTCCCTTACATTCGCATTAACGACTGAAGAAACCCATAAAAAAACTTCAGTCGGATTAGACGGTAACGGGAATCGACCCCGGGACTGAATGATACCCGTTTGGTATTTTTTCCTGAAGCCTGAATGAGGCTGTTATCATCTGATTGATATGAAACTTTGCTTGCCTGCAAGTTGTCAAGCGAGAATACGTACACTCTTCCATAGAAGGACATCAAATTTACTGTTGACTGTGTTGGAAAATAACCAAAATCTAACAATTTTGATGATTTTTTAACAACAAAAAAGTCTCCATTCAAGACTTTATACATGGCCATTTTAACGATTAAATTAAATCATACATCATCTAAAACTAAAAGCAAAAATAATACCTACAATATCAGTCTGGTGGGAAGATCCCAACAGAGAGACTACTTTTAGAAAATACCTTACTTCTAAGTCAGAATAGCTTATAGGGAAGCTATCTTACAATATCATATACAAACAAGAATATTTGCAAATGTTTCGTTGGCCTGCCACTACAATGAACTATGGCAATACTTGTACATACTTTTAGTCTGGATTACCGGTGGTTGGAATAGAATATCGTCGACATCCCGAATGAGAGCCTCGTCTCGTATGCTAGGACTGAGGATCGGAGCTATTTTGTTTCAGTGTGTTTATTATTATTTTGAGCCAAGTAGTTGGTTGCATTACAAGCTATACGCGTGGCTGAATTATGTAAAAAAAAACCTGCCCCACCATAATAATCACAGCAGTTTATGCAATGTGGCGCGTGCGTTCATCTGAGCGTAGTGCATTCTTCTCCTGAACCGCGCGGTAGATCTTATAAACCTAGTCTGCATGATAGCTCATGCGTTACGCGCGAGGCTCGTTGTCGGACAAGACCAACTAACGGCAATCCTGACTGAAGAAGCATAAGACCGACTGGTACTCGAGCCCAGAACCTACGGCTTAGGCTTAATCCCACTCGGGGCAAACATTTTAGGATAATTGCTATGAATCAATAACTATATCCTATATACCCACTTGATCAAATGAGCAGTTGTACCTGAAATGTTCGTAAAAAAATTAAAATATATTTTCCGTTTAGAAAAATCATTTCCTAGTTGTGACGTATTCGTGTTGACGGACTTACGTTGGTTTTATGGAGGTTAGTCAATACATTATTTGACATATTTCCACTCATTGCTATTAATTCATTAATCGCGCATTGTAGACTTTTTACGAGGCCTAATACACAAAACGATGCACATTACTTTCGCAAACAACTATCACAAAACGTTTAATTTTTATTGTTATTGATTACGTTACAGTTACACCATTGGTTACACTCACATAATAACATTGTACTGTATGGAAAAATAATATGTCCATTTCTTCCATGTAAAAACATTCCATTGTCTCGTCTTTATAACGCTAGATATTTATACTAAAATTGTGTTAAAGATTCAAACTGAAAGGAGGTTTTATTTATGACTAGGAACTTGCTTTGAAATGATCGATTTTAAGTTGTAGAAATCATTCATATGGTTAAAGCACGAAATACAAAGCATAAAGCAATTTGCTTTTATTTGTAATCAAGTTGTTTATACTAGTAACATTTTGTATTGTAATGTTATTCTGTGTTGTAATTGCAACATTTAGTGTGAAAGGCAGAAGTTTGTTTTGAAAACATACAAGTTATATAATATTACACCTGACTATAAGAAAACTTTATTCCTGATGAATCGGTGAAACTTTATAGGCCTCAGCTAACACTCATGCTTGTTTCATGAAAGTTAAATTTAGTACAATAAGATTGATTATCAAAGTTCTTTTATTTTACTTATAGATGTTTTACGTGATGGCTGGTTTATGTAAATACTTTTAATGTTGTTGATTATCGGAGTTTTACTGGTTTTACAAAAAAATTACAGACGTCAGTAATCTTTGGTCCCATTAAAAAATTGAGTTACATTATTAAAAGTATTAGTCTAGTATGAACAGGGATACAGTTATATCTTTAGCACAAAAGAAAATAGTCTCGAGAGTTGAGCAAATATAGTTGGCAATGAAATGAGTCGTTATCTTACTTTGTGCATGATTTATTTATCATTACGTGGCCATTGGTAATAATTGAACGAGTGAGCGTAGCGAACGTAGTGATTTCCATTCGACTTAAACGGCCCTTATTGTTTTTCTGCGTGCGTCGTGTGTGTGTGTACGTTGAAAATCAGCCGAATCGCTGAACAGATTGCGCTGAAATTTTAAACTGACATCCGGTACGAGTTTATTGAGAATTGCTAACAAAATCAGCAAGATTCATTGTGATTTAAACCTACAAGAAATAATAAACTGAAAAATAGACTTCCAATGTTTAGAAATTATTTTAACGACAATGTTTAGATTTTGAAAATATATTTTTTGTTTGTTATTCGCCTGGCCGTGAAATGCCATGCCCATGCAAGGTCTGTCGAATGTTGCACGTCAAGGTACCCCCAAATTCCGCTCGTAGATTGAATAAACCTTGCAATATTTTCACGTATTTCGTACTGGCTATGTTTACCATAGTAGGCCCCATTGCCACAGATGATGGACTACACAGCGTTATATGCATTTCAAAAATGTTTAATTATTTTGAATACAATCAAGAAATTAGAAAATCTTTCCCGACCAGGGGATTGAACCCACTTTCTTTCACATTTCGGCTACAAGGGCGCCTTAGCCAACTAGACTAGAGAAACGCCAAAGTCGTAGTTAGACGAGTGAGCGAGTCATGTGGTGAGTACCCGGGAACATTTGCATTTAAGTTTGATAATTATATTCGTATAAATAATAGTTTTTTAAAGTTTAGTGGTATACGGGGACGGGCGCGTCAACTGTAAGGTCATAATGCGCCTCTCTAGCCTATGATAGGCTAGGTGGGCCTAAGGTAGGGGAAGAAAGAAATATAATCGGGTACTCAACACATGGCTCACTCACTCGTTTAACAACGACTTTGGCGTTTCCCTAGTTATAGATATAGAGAAACTAATAAACCAACATCAGTTGAAGACGGTAGCGAATAGCTCATGGTCACCAACAGTAACTGCATGGGGGTTGATAGCTTACTGGTGAGATTAGTTAGAGGTCGTCGGTTGATCCCATCCACCGACAATCCAAACTGAATGCCTTAATTCCCATTGTTTTCCTCAATCATAGGCGAATGCTCGGATTGACAACAGCACTTGGCTTGGACGTTCCTTCACAATTGTCCAAATGCCCTATGGCACCGGTCAAATTGATGTGTATCATACGAAATACGAAACATATGAGACCATACATGTTATGAACGAATGCCTATCTACGATTTAACTTTTAAAAAAACGTTTCACAAAAATGGTGTCGTTTGTCGAAATCTTAAACTTATTTTGATAAAATGATTAATAATATGTTAACATTTAATTGCTTGTTGTTATTCCTTGTTACCCTATTCTAGTTAGACGGTCCATGTATAAATTTGGACGAATGACAATAATTACACACTCTTGGCATGTATGTATGTGTCGTATAACCTACGTTTCTGGTTGCATTCGTCTTGGAATTGAGCCCTAAATTTAAAACACGTGGCGGACTTAGTTTTTCCTATGCACTCCTTTTGATACCTGTTAAATATAGGTCTAGACAGAAGGCCAAAAATAATATATTAATACCACGTGTAAAGGGGGATCCTTGTTTTTCTAACAAAGTAGATTAGCGTATCCCCCATTGTAATCAAAATTAATCAAAACCCCAAAATACTTAAAAACAATTATATGAAGGTTTTCCTGGAGATGTGTAGTACTGCAGGGACCTCGGACGGTAAGGAAGCAGCTGGTAGTCCTGTTTAAATCCAGACGTGGGCATGCATGCATACTTTTCTAAAATGATATCAAATAGAAACAAAGCACACAGTTTTTATCAGGTGCATTTCATAAAGTAAGCACCATATTCTACAATCGTCACATTTAAATACTTCTTAATTACTGAAATAGTTATTGTTATTTGTTTGTTATTTGTTTGTCTAAGAAGCATCCGATGTACATAGAACTGTGCATGTCAAGCATCAATATAATTATGGCCAACCCAACCCCACAGTCGTAGATTATCATGCACAAAATTGGTCGATTTTAGACTTTTTTTAAATTAAAATTCTAAATAATAAAAACCAATTTTTTTTACCGTGTACCTAAAGTCACTTTTAAACTTTTGAACATTTTCAACTTCTTGACAGCTGCAGAATTTCTTAGTGTGATGTCAGTCCATTTGAGCAAACAGGATTTTGCCTAACTCATTTGCCTGTCATATTATATCCTCTTAATTTAAGTTATGGGCATGGTTCCGTGTAAACTGTGTCAACAGATAGGTAAACATTACACAATATAGTAGGGGCGCATAGCCGAAAGTATAAGAGAGACAAGGGTGCAGCATCGAATCTTCCATAAGATATTTGTTTTGATTTTCTTCTTCGTCCATTTCTCAAATATCTTAACTGCAACAATAATATGAAAAGAATATCAGAAAAACCTCATCATTGAGTACATTTCTTTGACTAGTATGTCAAGCTTCATTGTGTTGTGTCTGTATGCATGCTTTATACCAGCATAAACAAACGTCGTGCACTATAATAATTAAGTCACGTAACACAACACACAACACACACCAATTAGTGATATATTTCTTTTCCCATTTTAAAATTCTATTGTTAATTGTTTTGTGTATTATTTAACTTCACTGTCTGATATGGGAAGAAAACTCACGTTAATTTGGAGTTGTTTTAATTGTTTTTGTCGGGCAAGATACGGTGTAACGTAGAAACGGAGACTCGAGTTTATTATATCTAAGAATGCTTCATAATGCAAACGTAAATATGCAGACAAAACAACAGTTTTGAGAGGTGAAAAATGAAAATTCGAGGTCAAAAAGTGGTACGTGGAATTCTCTGGATTTGTCGATCAAGCTATTTATAACTAACATTAAATCATTTTAAAAACAGTTTGCCTGAGCCGGTCTACGAAGCAATGATTGTAAAATTCGTATGAGCGTTGAAATTACTATATTCATAGGGTTACCCGCGTTGGTCGCTCAAGTGTCTAGCTATGCATGGGCTGGGAGTGAAGTGTCAATTTACTACTGAATATAGACTATGATCATGAACTGTAAAGCCACGGAATAAAAACTTATGATAAAATTAAATTAGTGTTTATTACCTTGATAAATTTTTTTCAGTCGTAAGTAATGCTTTATTCGACGGTATTATGCTAAATAACAAACGTATCTGCTCCATGTAACTAACACACGATCCCCGATTGAGTATTGTGGACATTGCCCTTCAACAAGAACGATACCGAATGTTTAAGTGACCCTTAGGGTCAAGGGGGTGGGTCTAGCATTTTTTAAAGTGATTTTAATAACTCGGCACCTCCACCAAGGATTTCAATGCACGATAAGATTGACAGTGTGTTCTTCTTCGATAATTTGACGGACAATTTTTCGTTCCCTATTTTTGATACTACCCTGCCCGAACTTGTTTCGTAAAGTCAAATTGCACCTAAGGGGCGGGAGTGTTTCCTGATTAATTAAGACGGGAAAAAGTATTAATTAATAGGACACTGACGACCTACTCTTGTAGAAAATTATTTATTTGTACAAGTTGTCTGTGGCGTACACAGGAATATTTTTCGGGGGGGGGGGGGGGGGGGGGGGGGCTCGACTCAATGTGGGACGTGGGGTGGATGCCCCACACAATAGCGCCACAGGACATTTTTCTAAATATACGTATTTTAAGTATAATTGTTTAGTGTGGTCTACCTACAAGCTTTGCTGAACGGAAAATGTAAAGCGAAACTCATAAATGTATTTTTGCGTAAACCTACATTATATTTGACGAATATAAATAAACATGGGATTTCTGGGAGGGGGGCAAGCCCCCTGAGCCACTCCCTGGATACGCCACTGTAAGTGGGTACCTTAATATATTACGGCAACGGGGCAACTGCAGTCACGCATAAACTCTGCTGGTGTACAAATAAGAGAGCATAAAACTGCGTCTTACCAATCCCAAGTCATTGAACTTGCAATGCTATATTGTGCACTTACGTGTGCTCACTTGCAATTCTTTGTTATGCATTGACTCAAAAGTCAAAATCAAAAATGTATGCATCAATTACTTGCATCCAAAACGAAACGCCAGAAAACAAAGGGCTACATTCCTTAAAAACTCGTTTATGAAACGAGAAAAAAAAAACGCATACATCTTGACAAAAATAAAATCACTTGCGTTTAAACTGTTACAAAGTTGGGATTGCAGATATAATGTTTTTGGCATTGCAACCGTACTGAGAAAGAATTAGTGATTGAGATCAATCGTACATTCTACAGCTATGACCGGCTATTCATTTCGGACCCAAGATGCATTGTAGCGCACAGATTTTATTTTTGTATAAGTATAGTGAATAGCGAACGTTAGCGAAAACTTGAAAAATACTCCAGGTGATTTTGCATGTTCTTTGTCTGTTCGACAAACGGCTACTCCCATCTTCATGAAATGTGTAAGGTTATAAAAAAT